>JAQPPZ010007829.1:0-162382 GCA_028583015.1 Wollemia nobilis | reverse complement strand
ATAACTCAAATAACAATGAGATTTAGGAAAAAATCCTTGTATGAGTATAAGACCTTGGGTTTGGAGAGAACATACCTAAATATAAGTCTACATGAAACCTTATATTGGGATTAGGATTTGGAGTTCGAAAGGTTAATCTAACACTTTTATTTATGGGGGGAATAATATTAAGTCCAATTTTACGTAAGACATCCAAAGTGATCCTTAGAGATGTTGGAGAAGATTAAATTATTTGGTACATGCTAATGTACCCCCATGGTACCTTTATGGCACACTATTAATAGTTTAGAAGAGTGTTTTACATTTTATATTTATGTAAGTGTCTATGTGCAAGATATGCACAAGTAAGAGTGCAAGTGTGTAATGAGATAAATTGCATGTGTCAAGTAATTAAGTGTGTAGATATGTAATGTAAGGATGTGCACAAGTGTCATGTATTAATTGTGCATGCAGAATTTTAAGTATCATGTAAAAGAGTGTGAGTGTCATAGAGTTAATTTTTCATGTATGTAGAGATTCAAGAGACGTGTATAAGTAGCAAGATGAGAAGCCAAAGGACATTGTCATATGAAAAGCAATAGTCAAGTACTTGAAGAGTAATCTTGTATGGCCATATTATGGAGGTAAATATCCATGTTGAATCATCAAAGAAAAGGATCTAAATATTGTATGATTAATTTAAGCTTTAATTATATTACAACTTGTATGCATATTTTGAACAATTATACTATGTGTTCTTCATGGTATTGCATGAATGATTTTGGCTATTTTAAATTCATATTTGATATTATTTTGAATTTTATTGTTATTTATATTTTAGCCATATTATATTTTGATTTCTCTTATATTTGAGTCTACTAAAAGATCCATAAAATTGGGATTAAGATAATAGGGTTTAAAATCCAACAATGGTATCAAAGCTACTTTGATTAATTGTTAGCATCAAAGGAAGTATATAAATTATTATATTTGATAAAAATCCCAATTATTATATGTTGGAGTCTTTCCACTAAAAAAAAAGTGAAGACTAGGACTTGGCTTGAAGATTGAGAGGAAAAATCAATATTCACCATAATTTTATGATTATCTCTATAGATAGAGAATCATATATTGAAAAAACTAGCATTTTAAAATTTAGGTATATTTGATCCTAATAGGATAGTGCACATTAAATGCAACATTCTCAATAAGAGTTTGATAATATTAAATATCTTAGGGAAGAACTTGAGAAAATATAAAAATATTATTAAGAAACTCAATAAGTTTATCCTAATAAGAAAAGAAGAATAGAGAAGCATCAAATCTTCTAGAGAGAAGAAGAATATAGAAGCATCAAAGATTCATAGATAAGAATAAAAAGATAAGCAATATAAGCTTCCAAAGAAAAGAGAATAAGGCAATAATCATAAGCTTCTAAAGATAAATAAAAGTAAATATTTAAGATTCATAAGTTCATTCTAGTGCCAAGTTTTTTCTCAATCAAAGATAGATAACTAGACTAGAAGGACCACACCGATTGAAGAAGCTTAGTCTATGTAGACCAATTGAGATCCATAATTTGAGAATTTTAGTCTAGGTCATGGGATCACCTAAGCACTATATAAAAACCATTTTTCTATTTTTGAAAGTTAAGAAGAAATTTGAGTGCCATAAAAACAAAGAGCTAAGTGCTATTTTTTATCCCAAAGACATTGAGCAGAAGAAGGCAAAAATCTAGCTGAAAAAAATAAAAAAGTAATGCTTATACGTTACATAATATTGTAAAATTTCATTTGAAGCATCATTTATTAAGAGAAGTTAACATTCTAGAACTATTGCATCATCGTAAACATAAAAAGGAGGAAAAGGTAAGGTGAATTAAATCTATACATCTTGATAATTATTTTTTGGAATTAAAGTTTGAAAGTCCAAAGTGAAGATAAATTGAAAAATTCGAAATATTATTTTATAATTTGGACATAAAAGAAATTTAACAATATAGAGAATAATATTTAGGTTGGATTTACAAGGAATTCAACCTTATTGAATTGAATTTGATAATTTTCTATTAATATTTTACAATTTATTTCAAATTTTTATTTTTGAAAAATTTATGATTTTTTTATGAAATTTTGAAGAGAGAAGGTTTTCTACTCCAAAAAGGAAATTTAAAAATATTTTTGCAATTTGAAAATTAGTTTGAAAATAAAAAAATTAAAGAATTTGATATTTGAAGAACTCAGAATTTGCAAATTTAATAAGGTAGGGAGATAAAAGGTCTACTACTTCAAAGTATTAAAGATTTGCAAAAGTGATTAATGTTTTTATTATGAGTTTCGTTATGTCAAATAATAATTTTTTCATTTTTGAATATCAACTTTTGAAAGGACTAAATTTTGCATCATGGAAAAACAAAATGAAATCAATTTTTATTGTAGAAAAAATTCAGGATATTGTAAATGGAACAAAGAAAAAACTAGTTGAAGATGATAGAGAAAAATAAAAATTTGAAAAAAGTGATGCATAAGCCCTTATGTTAATTACATTTGGAATAATTGATGAAATTTGACCATCTTTAAGTGGACAAAAAAATATTGTATATGCTTGGGAGAAATTATGTCAAATATTTGAATGGAAGAATAAAGCAACTATTATGAGTTTACAATCCCAATTATATTATTGGAGTATATTAAATTATTTGGTACAAGTCTTAGATTAGGTATTTACTTTATGTAATGTAATAAATGCACAAGTGTGCATAATATTCAATAATGTAAATGTGCACATTAGTCCATGTGTACATGAGTCCATAGAATAGGGAGATGAAGAGTCTAGAAGTGTGAAGGCCAAGAGTGCTCCATATGAAGAGTCACATTACATTATATATATAGAGTAATGTGAATATGTAAGATGGCGACTTGTAAAAATATTACTTGGTTATTTTAGTGCTATGGCACCATTTTCATGAGTATTTGTTTATGCCATATTTAGGAGTAGATATTAGAGTTATTTATTGTAGACCCAAAATTTTTGCATCTCTTTCCTTCAGGCTAATGGATTTACATCTGAAAGGGGAGGTAAAATGATGTATCTACACCTCGAACAAGAAGCACTTGAGTTGTGTTCTCCTTGGTGTTTGTTGCCGAATTGGGTGAGGGTTCACCTGGAAATATTTTTTGTGGTAGTTTCCACATTTATGTAAGATGGGTGTTTGTTGAATTCTTTCTACACACATACACCTAGGTTTGGCCAGAATGCAACTATTGCCTAGCTATATGCATTTCAAATTTTGATGAAAATAAAGTAAGCAGATTCTATCTAGAAATATTTTTAAATATAACTATGATGCAATGATTTTGTAGATATTAAAAAGCAAAAGATAATTTTTATGCTAGTGTATTGTTTTTCTTTTCTTTTCATTTTGTGTTTATTTTAAATAAATGTACTAGATGCAAAATGATGTGACTAAATTCCTATTTTTATCTTTTGATTGATGTAACATGGAGTAAATAAGTTTATCTTTTTGCTCTTTTGTGTTTTTTTGGAGGTTTTAACAAATGCAATTGATGTAAAAAAGATGATATAACTATGTTTGTCTTTTTATCTTTTGTTTTTTTCAGCTAGTATGATTGATGCAAAGAAGAATGTAATTAAGTCTATGTTTTGTTCCTTTTGTTTTGAGTTTTTCAACTATTGCAATTGGCATAAAACAATGCAACTAGGTTTGTGTTTTTGATCTTTTCATTTTAAATATTTAACTAATTCAACTGGTGTAAAATAATGTAACTAAGCCTATGTTCCTTTTTGTATTTTCTTTTGAGTATTTTTGCTAATGCACTAAAATGCAAAATATTATGTTTTTGATTTTTTTTTTTAAGTTTTTCAACTAGTAGGATAAATGCAAAATGATGTAACTAAGTATATGCCTTTTTATATTTTATTTTCTTTGAAGCTTTTTAGCAAATGCAATTGATGTTAAGAGTGATAAGCCTAAGTTTGTATTTTTTGTTCTTTTTTATTTTTTTTACGCAAAGTTTTCAAAATAAAATCTTATGAAATCACACAATAGAAAATTACAGCAAAACCAAGTTTATATCCTTACCTAATCTAGATTTTTGCAATCTATAACTTTTTGGATCTATCAAAAATGATTCATATCGGTCTAAATATATCATGATGTATTCAGTCTAGTCTGAATCTATTAAAAAACTACAATTTTACAATAGCACACTAAAATTTATGATTAGGGGTGGGGGACCTACATAGGTCATAGTATATCATGATCTATGATAGTTATATTCCCTTGGTCCTTTAGTAAAATGTAAGAAAATAATGGATCTATTAATCTAATGCAAAAATATATAATTTAAATGAAATAAATGATAGCAACAATAAATGCTTATAGTAAAATAAATTTTTTTATGAAAACTAAAATGTAAACATTAGTCAATCTCATAAACCTTCAAATCAAAATTATACCCCTAGTTCAGATTTGGATGTTTTCGGATATCAACTGCAAATTCAGATAGATCTGAAAAACTACAATGGATAGATATATAAAATACAACAGTCAAAATATTTTGGACTTACGATAAATTTGAACGAGTCTAAATTTGTAAAAATATTGCAAAAATATAATTTTATACTAAGGACAAAAAATATCTAAATCCTTAAAACTCATTGCCATATTTGATAGATCCTAGAATGATGATTTGATGTCGAAGTGTCCACTAAAACCTGTAACAAAGCACAAGAAATCTTCTTCTCCATTTTTTATTTTTTGTAAAATCACCATTACGTCTGTCTAGGGGGAGTATGAGGGATTTATAATCTAGGGTAGGTCAAGAAAATGGGAGGGGCAACCAAGATAGGTCAAACCTATTAGGAAAAATTTAGTATTTTTCCAATCTAGATAGATTCGGATGGATCTGAATTTGTTAGAAATTTGGGTTTACCTAGATTGGATGCAGAATCTAAACAATGCACCTAAATTAGGTGCATGTGGGATTTGGATAAATTTGGATTGGTTTGAATTTGTCGAGATTGCCCTAATTCTATGAGAAAAGGGGAAAATCCAAACTGTGTGCCTAAATTAGGCACACGTGGGATTTGGATAAATTCAGACAGGTCTGAATTTGTAGGGACCATCCGAATTTCCCCAAAAAATGGGGAAGACGAGTAAAAACCATTTTTATCCATCATGAAAATTGAGGTAGGGAGCTAGAGGGTGGAGAGTACGTTGTTAGGATATAACAACATATTGGATATGGAGTGGTAATTTTGTAATATGTCAACATTACCTGGCTACATTTATGTATTTCATATATTTACAATATTGTCATTATCATATAAATTGGATTGTGACTTTATTTTATATATTCTAGATTATTAATCTTAAGTAATAAGCTTTAAAAGATAACAATAGTATCGAAGCCATAAAGAATTTTGATAGGAGATATGGAGAGCTATTACAAGGATTGGACTTGCACAATTTTTTGAAGTTACAAAGAAGAAACTAGTGAAGGTGAGGAGATTATCTCTGGAAGGTGAAACCAAAAAATATTGAAGAATTTCTATTCTAAGAACAAATTCAGAATAGAAGGAGATTTTAGGTCTTGAAGTCAAACCTTGATATTATGGATATTGAGGATATTACGAGACACAAGAAGGAGGTCCTATTGGAGAAAGTTGGTATATCGAAGAAGACTACAAATTATAGATTGGCTAGAGTCTTTCCACAACATTGTGAAGACTAGGACTCATCATATAATTTGTTACACTAGTTTTGAGAATAACTAGTAAAGTTGATTTATTTTAGAATTCTAGAAATTCTAATATATTTGGTACTACTATCTAAGTTTCTTGTTGCAAAAAATTAACACCTAGAAGTTGAGAAGCTTCCTACAATAGATAGAGAATAATTTCACCTTCATTGCCTGAAAGTCTATGTGCTTTCCTCATGCATGAATTAATTATTTGTTGTAAAATGTTAGGTATTGAAGAGGTCTAAGAAAATAACCTATTGGATATTGAATATTGAGGAGACTCAAGAAGTAATTCCTCATAGAAGACTAAATGTTTAAGAATTAGAAGAGACCCGAAAGAGGTTAGATTGAAGAACTTCTAGTTTTGGAAGATAGAATATCAAAGATAGACAATTACAGATTGAAGACTACAAATTGGAGATTTAAGTGACCCATGCAAAAGGTTCTCATTACAAATTGGATATTGGAGATAGAGAAGACCTAATAATAGGTCCTATTGTAAATTTTAAGAGTAGAAGACTTTGAAGATTCAGGAGATTGAGAGTAGCATATTTTGGAGATCCAACAAAGAGATTGAGAAAACTAAGAAAAGGTTTTAGTAAAGATTTGAGAAGAGAAGATAAATATTTGCATAGAGGATTTGAAGAGTTGTATAATTAGAAGACCCAAAAGAAGTGGTCTCAAGAGATTTTGGAGAAGAAAAAGGATAGAGAAATCCTTGTTGTAGATTTGGAGAAGTGGCCATTGAAGGTGTTGTTAAAGAAATATAGGAGCAGAATATTGTAAGGAGGAGGAAATTTGTAGATTTGAATAAGTATCCAGTGAAGGAGATTTAAAGAAAGTAACAAGAGATTGTGAATAAGGAGAAGTTTTTGATAAAGGATATTTGGGATAATTATCGTCATCCGACAACAAGCCCAAAAGGAATAAGTGTTTGAAAAGAAGTTTTCTAAATCTTGGAGATGGGATTTAAATATCTCAAGACATTTAGATTCTTTAGAAATTTTATAGTGTAGGAGATCATTTTTGAAGTCAAAATTTGAAAAGGATATTGTAGGAGAAAATAATATTGAAGAGCCCAAGGTTTTGGGAATTTAAGGACAACCACAAAATTTTGAAGGCTGAAGAAGTTATAGGTTTTGGAGTAGAGATTAAAAGGTTGCAGGTGAGTATATTGAAGGAAGCCTAGAGCTACAATTTGGAGAAATTTTAGGTAGGTTTTGAAGTACCCCTAAACATGAGATCAAGGGAGTTTGTGATTGTAATAGATTATAAGACTTGGAGACTTTCGTTGTAGGTTTTGGATAATGAAAGAAGAAAGGTATTGACTACATAAGGTGCAGAAATATTGATAGTATTTGGGGTAGCATTAATAGCTACTAACTTAAGTATTTGATAGAAGAGTTTTGGAGGATATTGGAAACCACAAAATTAGATTTGTGGACAACATTGGAGAAAGGTAGAAAGCTATGAGTTTGGATAACTCTAGCATAGATTTTAAGAGAGCTATTTGATAGGAATCTAGAGAAAGTTGAGCAACAAGTAAGGCTACAAATCTGGTAAGTTTTTGGAGTAGAAGAGTGAAGGATATTTGAAGTCACAAAATCAAATTTGTGAACAGATTCAAGAGAAGAAAGAAAGCTACGAGTTTGAGAGCTTCATAGCAGATTTGAGAAGGATTATTAGACAACAAGCAAGTGAGAAGAAGAGCAGTAACCAGGACTGTAGATTTGGTAAGTTTTGAGACAATTAAGTGAAGGTGCAAAACTTACAAAATTAAGGTGAATCACTCATCAAAGAAATCAGGTGCAAAGGTACAATATTTTGGTGCTACATTAATTTAGTTTTGAAGCATTAAATTAGTTTTACATTTGACATCTTAAAGAGCACCATATTACTTTCATTAATATGGAAAAGAGAAAAGTTGAAAGTAGTCTTCAAAGCAAGTTATCACATAAGACTACAATAGTTATTATCTACATGTATTTGGAGAGATAAGCAGAATACATTGTTATTAGTGAAATTTTTCAAAGCATTTGGAAAGGAGAAGTAAAGAAAATTTGTGAAGTGCAAGTGCAAGTACATTGAAAGCAAAAGAACCATTGGAAAATACATTGGTAAGTAAATCCACAAGGATTAGAACAAACTCAGATTCTCCAATGTCTAAATACAGAATGCCATTGCTCAAAAAGAGCAATCCACCATTGGAGCCACCATTGTTCAAGAGAGCACATACAAAGGTGCATTAGGAAATCATCGAAGGAAATCCAATGGCATGCAAGAGAAACCACACCTAAGTTTTATGTAAACCAAGCCCAAGGGAAGCCATTTTCAAGAGTGTTATGAGAACTGATCCAAATTAAGCTACCATATAGCATGCTATGTAATCCAAGCTCAAGAGAAGCCACTCTCAAGTGTGCCCATTCAAAATTTAAAATAAATTTATCCCTACAAAAGGAAGGTAAAAAAACATTCTAGAAAGAAGACTAAGTGATTGGAATACAAAGAGAATATTTCAAGCACCATAGCTTAAAGGGAAAACATCACATGTAAGTGACAAGTGTGTTGGAATATTCAACATTATCCTAAATATCTAAGTATTAAATTAATCTTTAGATTAGATTTTGCTAAGTTAGTGGTTAGTTTAGCTTTGAGGACATATAGCAAAATAAGTTAGAGTTTACTAAAATAGTGAATGAGTCATCCAGATTAAGTTAGAACTCCCATGAGAATAGTCTCTTGTAACCATAATGTTCTATTATCTAGTTCTTCCAAAGAACTATAAGTATAACCTTTTTTACATGAAATATAATGTTCATTGAGGAAATATCAATTGGTATCCGAGTAGGTTTGCTCAGATGGATCAAAATTTGTGGAGAGTGGTGTGAAGAGATCTGAAGCACACACTTTGTCAGAGAAACTCGTGGCCAACACTCAGTAGAGTTGCAAGGAAGATATCGAGTAAATAATTAATATCTCATGTATATTGAGGTATTTTATTATGAAATTTTGAGGGTTTTTAGATAATTGTATAAAGAGGATACAATAAAAAATTTAGGTGATTTGGAGCTAATTTTTTGATTTTATTAGCATTTTGAGTAATTTATATAAAATGGTTGTATAAGGTGGAATACAGGGTATTTTCTTCTAAAATTTTAGGAGAAATAGTATTTAGATAAAATAATAATTCATACAAAATTTCAGGTCATTTGGAGCTGTATTTATTTATTTATGTGAATATTGATTCTTCCTTCAAAAATCCTAGATCCGGAATTGTGATAAAAAGGGAAAAAGTAAATGATCACGTATTTTTCACCTTTGCAAATTTTATTCTCAAATTTAGAGGGTTTTAATATTATTTTCTCAGGAATACATATTTTAATTTTCATAAATTTTGGATCTGTATGGATTGATTTATGTGAAAAACATTAAGGTTGTCTCAAAAACACTCTAAGATCTAGAAAGGGAAAAAGTAAATTGATCACATATTTCTCATTTGTGTGAATTTGCTTCTAAAATTTAGTGGATTTTTAGATACGTATATCAGAAGTCTACAAGAAAAATTTTAGTTTGTTTCAATCAGTATTGGCCTATTTATGATAAATTTGGTGCTTGAGACTTTGGTAAATAAAAATAAGCATGTATTTTTGCAATTAGAGGTTAATTATGAGATATTGACTTAACAAGTTGATTCAATTGAGTAAAATAATATTTGTTGTTGTTCTTTATTATAAAACCAATTGTATTAGAATCTATCTATATTATTCCAAAGTTTTTTTTGATTAGCATCAATGGTTGTCAATAACAATCTTCCCATTCTTGAATTAAAGGGTTAGATTACAAGTATTGGTCCATAAAGATGAGGATCTTACTCATAGGCAAGGGGTTATGGGATATTGTATAAGAAGGCTATAATGAACCTACATATTGGACCACCTTGAGTGTAGCTTATAGAACCAATAAAAAAGGATATGAAGAACCCACCTGGAGCAAGCTACAAGGCAAGGAGATAAAAGAGAAGAAGGAGCAGTAATATGCAAATTTCTTAGCCCTTATGGATTTGAGGAGAGGAATTAAAAAGAGTGATTTTACTCTCATAGAAAATTGTAGATTAGCTACAATGGATTTTCAAGTGTTTAAGGATGCTTATGGGTTTGATGAGGACACCCATAAAAATCCATGTGTGACAATCATGAAGATTGTTTAAGCAAGGAGGAGCCATGCTTCCTTGAAGAAGTTTTTGAATTAGATCCTTTTGAAGGAGTTTTTGAAGATTCTTGTAAAGACTCATATGAAGACATTATTTGTATTGGAGAATTCTTTCTTGAAGAGGAAGACATATTTGAATAAGAACCTTGTGTTGAAAAGAGTAAACATTCCCTTCATAGAGAAGAGGATGAGAATGAGCCTTGTACAATTCTCATTGAAGAGAGGTATGATGAAGAATGTCTCATGAAGGAGAAAAATGGAGAGTGTATTTTGGAGAATGCATCTATAGTTCTCATGGCAGAGAATAAATAAGTTTTGTGGAATTCTGATGGAGAAGCAATGTTCATGGAAGACCATTGGCTCACTTATCTTGAAGACCATTCACTTGGAATAGATGTGTGCTCTCTTGAAAGAGCAAATGAAGTTATGTGGGATGATTTCCCAAGTTTATAAGATGAATAAGAGATGAAGGGCATAATTTTCATCCTCCATTATGAAGCTTATCTCATGGATGAGATAATGAAAGAAAAAGATAATTATGAGGAAGACTATCTTAAGGAGGAGATAGAAAATAGTGAGATAGTCATTAATGGACTTCATGATGTATTGGAGGTGTCATAAAAGGATATTGAGAATTATATTAAAGAGGCAATTGTGGATGAAGATCACTCACTTGGAGTGACTACATTGCAGAAAGAGAGTTGTCTTGAAAATGCAACAATGTATGATTGCTTGAATGAATGGTGTTTCAACATATCAACATGGATTGAACAAAGGAGGAGAAATTTTAGTGAAGATTTGATGGTTGATCTTGAAACACCATACAATCAAGGATAACTGCTACAAAATAGCTTTATGGGAAGCACCAAATCTACTCATACTAAAGGTAATGTTTTTATGATTAATTATTTGTTTTTTCTGAGCAGGAATTGAAAGAAAGGCGATTGTCTCATTGAGATAACTTTGATGAAGAGTCTTCTTGAAGATAATACAGTGATGGAGAACTTGGTTGACATGGATCAAAATTATGTGTTCAAAATTCCTTGGGAGAAGGATTATTGTAAAGTCATTGTTTTGCGAGAATATTTGTGTGAGGAGAAACTTTATGTTGCATATGTAGTTGGTAATTATATGGCCATATTTTTTGTGATATTTTGTGTGGAAATATTTTAAAGATTTGTATGGTATAATCATCTATGTGAGATGATTAATTGTAAATACTCATGTGGAGTATTGTTAAGTGTTGAAGATGTAAAAGAAGATAAAAATGTGAGAGCATGGTTTAAAGACCATAATGATAAATATGTAAGAGAGTGGTTGCTTAAAACCACAATAGGAGTTAATTTTATTGAAGGGGGATCTAATAAAAAAAATAAGGCACTCAAGAATTTTTCGAAAATCCCACATAAAGAGTGGAAGGAGTACCACCACAAGTATTTTGCAAATTCCGATTTCTTGATTCAAGATTGGAGGAAACATAAGAGAAATACTTTCTTCCAACTCTGTGATGCTTAAAGAAATTTTGCATGAGTGTCTTTAGCATCAATGGGGATAATATTGGAATATTCAACATTGTCCTAAATATATAAGCATTAAGTTAATATTTAGATTAGATTTTGCTAATTTAGTGGTTAGTTTAGCTTTGAGGGCATATAGAAAAATAAGTTAGAGTTTACTAAAATAGTGAATGAGTCATCCAGATTAAGTTAGAACTCCCATGAGAATAGTCTTTTCTAACCATAATGTGCTATTATCTAGTTCTTCCAAAGAACTATAAATGTAACCTTTTTTACATGAAATATAATGTTCATTGAGGAAATATCAAAGTGATTGAAAGTATGTTACAACTCATGCAACGTTCATGTAATACCTATAAGTAACGCTCATTGTGTAAGAGTGCCAACTAATTGAAGAGTAATAATTGTGAAGTGTCATTTGGAAAGTGGAAGACAAAGGGAACCAAAATTACAAATTCCCATCAAAAGGATTACACACAAATATAATTGTAGAGCATTCATAGGTGTAGAATAACATTGAATGCATGATAAAGTAATCAAAAAGTAGAAGAGTCAAGGTGTGGGCAATGTATTACAGTTGGCAGTGAAGAGGAGATATATTTGGTATAGAAGACACATGTGGTAGTGTTTCTAATGTGTGGATCAGTCAAGCATCAAAGCTTGCTACAACAATGCATCATGGAAGCCAAACCAGGAGGACAAAGTGTTGTGTAACTCCATAAATAGAGATTAAATGTAAAGGTGAAAACATACATTGGAAGAGTATTAGAGCTTAGATAACATCTTAGTTTAAGGATGTGGAGAGTGCCAAAATTTTGAAGACATCAACATTGATAGTGAGCCAACATTGGGAGAGCAGGAAGAGCTCCAAATTTAGAAGAGTGTAGACGTGCATAGGTTGACCATGAAATTACCACTAGTTCAAGGTTGAGGTAATATAATTTTTGCACATATATTTATAACCCTAAGTTAGGAGAAATAAGGTTAAGTGGAAACTATTATTATCTAAGGTATAAAGTGGAAGTATTTTGGAAAAGGAAAAACATAAAACCTTAGATATAATATTGAAGGAGTTGAAAATCTATTTGATAGTTTATTTGGAGGAGTTAAGGAGACAAACAAAGTTTTGTAATTTAATTTACAAAACATTTTAAGGTTATTTGCAATTAAATTTATATTGAAGTAAAAAGTAATACTATATAAAATTAGACTTATATAATTGCAAATACATTTTATATAAATCTCTAAGTTTGAAGTTATAAGGTATTCAACATCAACTTGGGAATTAAGGGATTTATAAAAAAATTATACTTTTTGTGACTAAGAAAAGGAAGGTTGATTCTAGTCCTAAGAAATCATTCTCTATATTAAGAAGGCAAAGGATGTCTACTTCAAGAAATTCATTGAACCATGAAATGGAGAAGGAAGTTAGGAAAGGAAGAATAAATAACATAAAATCTGGAGTTAAGGATATAGTTGAAAAGTCTAAATGAAAGTTAGACTTGGTTCTAAGATTTATCTATAAAGAAGCATTAGAAGAAATATTTGAAACATTAGAATACTATCTACACATAAAAATATTCAAGGCAATTGACAATGAAAAAGATAGTATTTTTTCTTTTTTTTTTTTTTTTTTTTTTTTTTTTTTTTATTTTTTTTTTTTTTTTTTTTTTTTTTTTTTTTTTTTTTTTTTTTTTTTTTTTTTTTTTTTTTTTTTTTTTTTTTTTTTTTTTTTTCTTTTTTTTTTTTTTTTTTTTTTTTCTTTTTTTTTTTTTTTTTTTTTTTTTTTTTATAATCGTATTGTGGGTGTGGGTGTATGGGTGGTCCGGTGGGTGTCTTTTTGTTGGTTGTTCTTTTATATTATATTATTTATTGGTTTTTTTTTTTGTTTTATTGTGTTGGTTTTTTTTTTATTTATTTTTTTAGTATATTATTATGTTTGATTATTAATAAAATATGGTTTTTTTTTTTTTTTTTTTTTTTATATTTTTTTTTTTTTTTTTTGTTTTTTTTTTAGAAAAAAAGGTGTTTATGTTTTTATTTTTTGTGCGGCCTTTGTGTGGTGTTTTTGTTTTTATTTTTTTTTTAATTATAATAAGATTATGTTTTTTTTTTTTTTTTTTTAAAATTTTTTTTTTTTTTTTTTATTTTTTATTTTTATTTTTTTTTTTTTTTTTTTTTTTTTTTTTTTGGTTGGGCGCCTGGGTTAAAAAATTTTTTTTGTTTTTTTTTTTTTTTTTTTTTTTTATTAAGGTTCATTTGAATATTACAAGCATTATCTCTATGGCACTACTTACACTCAGACATTACAAAGAGAAAGACATAAAACTGCAAGAGTTAATTAAATATCTTAAGAAGAATATAAAAGTGAGTGAATAATTCCTAGAAAAAAATAGTATATTCCTAATGTAATACAAATGATTCAAGTCCATCATCTTATCATGATACCATAAGTGAATGCTTGGAATATTTTGTACAAAATAAAATTAATAACTTCAGGGACAAAGGTAAAGAGAAAGTAGTTTTGCAGGAATCAAATGACAGTACAACATCATCTAAAGGCTTACAAAGTGATACTAATGATAAATACAAGCTCGAGGAGAAAGAGCCTAATCAAGAAGACATACAGTGCAAAGTGGGCTAAAGAATGAAGATCCATATTGAATACTAAAGTCTTTAATAACCAAATAATGTAATATGGGGGGTGGAGTATATTACATTATCTGGTACAAGTCCTAGATTAGGTATTTACTTTATGCAATGTAATAAATGCATAAGTGTGCATAATATTCAATAATGTAAATGTGCACATTAGTCCATGTGTACATGAGTTTATATAATAGGGAGATGAAGAGTCTAGAAGTGTGAAGGCCAAGAGTGCTCCATATGAAGAGTCACATTACATTATATATACAGAGTAATGTGAAGATGTAAGATGACATGACTTGTAATAACATTACTTGGTTCTTTTAGTGCTATGGCACCATTTTCATGAGTAAATGTTTATGCCATATTTTGGAGTAGATATTAGAATTATTTTTGTGTTTTATATATTTAGAATATTGTCATTATCATATACATTGGATTGTGACTTTATTTCATATATTCTGGATTATTAATCTTAAGTAATAAGCTTCAAAATTTGACATATATTTCTTAAAGGTTAAAAGTGGAGAAAGTATTGAGCTATTTATTAAAAAAAAATAGCAAATATAAAAGCCAAATTATTGACAATGGGAGAAAAAGTAAAGATAAATTTCTTGTTCAAGTTACTTTAGATCATTTCTAGAAAATTATGAACATTTAGTTACTTCTCTACAAGGTCTAAATAAGGAAACAACATTTGATGATCTAGTTAATATTATTTAGGAATATGAAGCTGAAAATTAAGTCAAAATTGAAATGAATAATAATGCCTTGGTGTCCAAATAGAATGTTTCAAGCAATGTAGCAACAAAATCAAAGCCTCAATGTAGATGGAAATCAGGATTCTATCACATATGTAGAAAATGGGATATAATAAATTTTTTTATAGATATAATTATTTTAAAAAGGAAGTAAAATGAATAGAATTTTTAAGAAATACTAGCCAAGCCAATATAAACCTTAGTATCGGTATGGTCAATAGAAACAACATCAATGAAAATCAAGAGAATAAAATCAAAAAGGAAATTTATTTCAAGAAATTCAAGAGATAGAAGAATGAACATGTGGAAATGATTTCAAAGATCTTATAGCAAAACTTCTAATAAATGAAGACAATAAAAATGAAAATTCTTCAAATATTTTTGAAGGTACTAATATTGCAAATATTATAGAAAAATATGCTACAAGGAATTTATAGGAACAACAAATTAAGTTCAAGATCAAGATAAAAAATAAGAGAGTAGAGAACAAAATAAAAATATTTAAAAAAAGTAAAAGAAAGATATGCAAAGAAAACATAGAAAAAGGAAAATAAATTAAGTGCCAGAATTTAGAGCAATGCCAAAAGTGGAGCAAAAGGACAAAATCAAGAATCAAAGACAAAGACAAATATTGAGGACTAAAGTCTTCAATAACCAAACAATGTAATACAAGGGGGTGTTGTAGAATATTACATTATTTGGTACATGATAATGTACCCCCATGGTACCTTTATGGTACAATGTAAATATTATATTAAGGTTTGATTCTATAGTTTAGAAAAGTGATTTACATTTTTCTTTTATGTAAGTGTTTATGTGCAAGATATGCACAAGTGCCATGTAAGCAATAGTGTAAGTGTGTAATAAGAGAAACTGCATAAGTAATCCTATATGGGTTTGTCTTCTAGATCTGCCTATCCAGTATTGGCATGAAGACATATTTCATGGCATTGCTAAATCCATTGGAGAATTAGTATATATCGATTCTATCACTAAATCTTGGACTCGCATGATTCATGCAAGAATCTATGTTAATACAAATTTGGATTCTCAACTTCTGACCCGTATTAACCTAGTCTATGACTCATATTACAAATACCAAACTATTGAATATGATAATGAGCCCACTTTTTGTATTGAGTGCCAGAATCAAGTTCACTTCAAAGCTCAGTGCCCATCTCTAAAACCCTCTAAAGAAATTGCTAGCTCTAGGTTGCATGTTGGGCATCTAAGTAATAGGTTCCAAGGAAAGTAGAACCACACTAGGCCTTACCAAATAAATTATTTGAGTTTGCCTATTATTAAAGGAAGGCAAGTTGTAGTTTCAAATCTGGTGGATGACCAAGATAAGGTTAGTTCTCCTTTTGCTTACCCTAATAAATTTGGTGTATTAGCTTTAAATTTTATTTTTGAGTTTGCTCCCTTTAAATGAATCCCTATTGCAGGAGTTTGTACCCCTTGGATCCATCACTACTGTCCAAGAGGAAATCCATTCCCCATCCAGATTTGGATCTTCCCATATTCCTTCTAAACCTTTGCCTACCCCCAAAGGACATATTGAAATTTGCAGTCCTACTCCTGTCAATACTAACTCTGAAAGTTGTAACCATAACTCAGCCAAACCTGAGTTCAGCCCCATCAACACCATAAGTTATAAGAAAGCCTCTATGGATATCGATAATGAGAAAAAAAGGAAAGACCTTCCATAAATGATAAAAAAATAAAAAAATAAAACGAAATTTCCAATGGCATTCAAAAGGCTCTTTTCCAGGACCTTTTTAGTCAGGAGAAAGATGAATAAAAATATCCAAACCTCCCTTACAGTAGTCAAAGGGAGGTAATTTTTTTCCAAAATTTCTAAATGAAGATCCTCTCATGGAATATGAGAGGTCTCAATAGTTCTTTCAAGTAGAGAATTGCATGCACTTTGAGGAAGGAATATAGGCCCACTATCATGATTATGCAATAAACAAATACTGACCAAAAAAAATCCAAAAAATTGCTAAATCTATTTGGAAGAATAGTGATTTCAATTTTAGCCTTGCTCAAGGCACTTTAGGGGGATTAATTTATCTATGGTATTCCAATAAAGTTGAAGGTAGAATAATATATTTGTCAGATATAGTTCTGAACATTTTGTTCAACTACAAAGACAATAATTATTCATGGGTTTATCCAATTTTTATGCCCCTAATAATCCAACTAGTAGAAATATCTTATGGGATACCTTGAGACACATGAGGAATGCTTTCAAAAATATTCCATATATCCTTGCTAGATATTTTAACTCCCTTATTTTGCCATTAGATAATAAAGAGGGAAATATCATTCCATCCAGAAGAATTGAATATTTTCATAATTTTGTAACTGATAGTGAATTAATGGACATTCAAATTAAAGGAGAAAAATACACATGCAACAACAGGAGAGTTGGGGATCAGCATATCCAAGTTAAGCTTGATAACTTTTTCTTTCTAAAGAGGCTATTCCTATTATGGGTGATGCTAATATCATTTGTCTCCCGAGAGTTGGCTCTAATCATTGTCCTCTTTTGTTTGAAGTTGACAAAGGCCTCAATTTCAAGATTCCTTTCAGATTTAAAGCCATGTGGACACAACACTTTGATATTCGTAACCGAATCTCTGATTGGTGGTAGATGGATTTTTTTGGGTCTTTCATTACTCTAGTTTTCCATAAACTCAAGGTTGTCAAGGAAAACCTCAAATTTGGAACAAGGATATTTTTGGAAATATTTTTTAAAGCAAAAAATAGATTATGGATAAACTGAAAAGCATTGAACAACAAATTCAGAATGGTCAATTGAGTGACCAAATTAGAGTTGAGAAGAAACAACTTTTAGTAGAGTATAATAGCATTTTGGGAAAATAAGAGATGTTCTGGACGTAGAAATCCAGAGCCCTTTGGCTCAAGGAGGGTGATTCCAATACAATTTTTTTTCATGCTTCCACCCTCAGGCACAAAAGTTTAAACAAAATCAGGGAATTGACCAAAGGTGATGGCTCCATTACCAAGGATATTTTTGAAATTCAAGATGAAAACTCTTATTTTTTTTAATATCTCTTGGGTACGCAACCCCAAAATTCTAATCGGGCCAAGAATTAGTTAATCACATTCCTGCCCTACTCACTCCAGAAATGAATTCCTTGCTCATCATGCCTCTTTTTCATATGATATCAAGCAAGATTTATTCACTATGCACCCTGATAAAGCCCATGGGCCTAATGGTTTATGCCCTTAGTTTTTTCAAATCTTTTGGGACATTATTGAGCAATATGTTTGCAATGTAATCACTAAAATCCAACATGTAAAATTAATTCTATCTTGATAGCTCTTTTTTCTAAAGGGCCTATGTGCAAATTTATGGTAAATTTTAGACCCATCAGTTTGTGTAATGTGATTTATAAAATTCTAACCAAATATATGGCATCTAGAGTGAAATAATTTCTTCCCTAAATAATAGATCCCTACTAAGGCATTTCACTAAAAGGAATATCTATAACTAATGGTATCATAACTTTGTATGAAGTTCTCCATTCTGTCTCCAACAACAAAAAAGCTGCCTTGGTCCTTAAAATTTATATGAATAAAACTTTTGATAGGGTCAATCGAGAGTTCCTACTTATTGTCCTTCTTAAGTTTGGTTTCCATAGAGAGTGGATCAAAATTATTCAAGGCTATATTTCTAGCCCTTGGTTCTCAGTGTTAGTAAATGGATCTACATTAGGTTACTTCCCAAGAATTAGAGGGCTTAGGTAGGGGGATCCCCTATAACCTATTCTCTTCATTATTCTTGTTGAATCTCTTAGAAGAGCTATCAAAGCTACTTGCTCAGATGCATGATATATACTATTAAAGATACTTCCAAAATGAGATCTCTTTCTCATCAACAGTTCATAGATGACACTATCTTAGCCACCCATACTTTAGTTTGGGAACCAAATTCAATTAAAGGTATTTTAGATATCTATAAAGAGGTTGCAGGGCAAAATGTAAACTATGCCAAGAGTAAAGTTTTCTTTCTCAATACCCCTTATTTATATATGTCAATATTACTCATATTCTTCAGCGTATCATATCTGAGCTTCCCATTGTCTATTTAGGGCTTACCCTATTCACCAGTTGCCCCAAAGAGTCTATGTGGAGCAATATTATTGAAAGAATCAATAAAAATCTTGCAGGTTGGAAAGGGGCCCTCCTATCC
Organism: Wollemia nobilis; assembly: GCA_028583015.1. NCBI lineage: Eukaryota > Viridiplantae > Streptophyta > Pinopsida > Araucariales > Araucariaceae > Wollemia > Wollemia nobilis. The sequence continues at coordinate 143,283 of JAQPPZ010007829.1, read as the reverse complement.
CAAGAAGCCAAAGCCACTCTCACTATGGCCTATCTTCAAAGTATTATTGTTTATTTTATGTCAATATTCAAAGACCCAATTTCTATCTATAACAAAATTGAACATATTAAAAAAGAGATTCCTTTGGGCATGTTCAGAGGATAAAAAAAGTTTCATCTAGTCAGTTGGAAAAAGTTTTTCTCACCCGAAATTCAGGGAGGGTTGGGTCTTAGAATAATTAGTAATATGTGTAGCAAGTGTGAACACTTAGTGGCTAGGCTAGGTTAGAGTTGTCGGCTAATTGTTTAAGTCGGCATGATATTTGTTTTTAAATTTCTCTTCTATCCTCCTTATCCCTCCATTCCCTCCTTTATTCCCTCTTCCCCCTTATCACTCCACCTCCTTTCCCCTTATTCCTCCAACCTCCCTTCATCTTCTCCTCCGAATTCATCCCTTCCCGCTTCTCCCCTTCCTCTCTTCTTATAAATAAGTTGATATATTCTTCGTTCGTTTTTTAGAATGTAATTTTGCTCTGCGAAATCAAATAATTAAGCATTATTTGTTATTGCCACCTAGTCCGATTTTAATATTTGGTATCAGAGCTGGTCGGGCAAGCGTGCTGGGCACGAATCTCGAGGTCGCACGGGCACGAATCTCGAGGTCGCACGGTGACTAGCTGGCGAGCGTGCTGGGCACGTATCCCGAGGGCACACCGTGATCGAGGAGCTGGGCGATCGGATCGAGGAGGTGGCAGAGCTGGGCATGGATTTTGAGGCTGCATGATTTTTGAGGTGACACGTGGCAGGCGAAGCTGAGAGCTGACGTGGACACGTAGCTCGAGGAGCTGAGGTGGACGCTGACATGGCGACAGCTGACACGTGGCGAGGCACTGGTAGAGTGCTGACTGGGCGAGCCAGGAGCTAACGTGGCGAGCAGAGGTGGCGAGCTGACGTGGCGATCGAGCTGACGTGGCGGTCGAGCGTGTGGTGACGTGGCAAAAATTGGTTGGACCACGTGGCGAAAGCGGATTCACCTGAAGCAGTGTACGTGGCGGATGCAGATTGGCCGAGCAAGCATAGCGTTGGGGAGTGATTGCCCGAAGGCAATCAAAGCTTAATGCGCCTTCGCGCATATTTGAAGACAAGTTTGTCTTCCTCCCACTGCATGTGGGATAAATCCACAATATTTTTTTTTAAAACTGACGCGGTAGAGGGTATAAGGAACAGGCGGTTCCTTCCTCTACCCGTCGAAGCGCGTAGCGCGGTTGGTTTGTTTGTTTGGTTGCGGCACAGAGGTCCCGGGGTCGAATCCCGTCGGGGTAAAAAGATACAAATTTTTTATTTTTTTTGTTAATGCCGGCATCTGAAAGGTTTAAATAGGCGGAGGGTTGCATTCCTCTCACCGGAGCCGCGTGGTGCAGCGGCTAGTGCTTGCGGGTAGGACGCGGAGGTCCTTAGATCGAATCCCGTCGGGGATTTCACGAAAAAAAAAAGGTTTTTTTATTTAATTTTTCATTATTTGTTTTTTAATTAAAGTTTTTTAAAAATATTTAATAATTTTTATTTATATTTTTTATTATGTTTTTTTAAAATAAACTTTTATTTAAAAAAACTAATTTAAAATATATATAGAAAATTGTTAAAAATTTTAAGGGCTTTATTAAAACAAATTTTGGAAAATTGTTTAAAAAAATTAAAAGGGTGAAAAGTTTTTTTTGGCATCATTATTGTAACCCAGTGCATGCGGTGTAATTTTGGGTAGATGATTCGGTCATCTGGATGCTATTATGCATTGCTCTCTCTGTTGAGAAGAGAGACTCCTGATTCCTTTGATAGGAAAGTCCAGCAGAGTGGACTTCATACAGTGTTTTGTCAGTTGGAAAACCAAGTGATTGCACATCAGAGAAAACCAGATTCTGGATACGAGGCGGATTCTGAAGATAATATCTTCGGGCAAAGAGTAGTTGAATCCGAGACGGTTGAAATAGTACCTGAAGGACAATCAAGTGACAGTTATACTCCTGCAGTGCCTGAAGTTGAAACGAGTGAGAGCTATACACCTCGCTCTCCTGATTCAGAACCAAGCAGAAGCAGAGGAAAAAGAACCAGTGGAGGTGAAACCTGCAATTGAAGAACGAGTTGTTCTCAAAATGCATCTTGAGCCAGCGACAGACAAAAGAAGTCATTATAATCGGTGACGACGAAGCGAGACAACTTCACCTTTCCAGTCTTGGGAAATCCTCAAGAAGAAGAACGCCAAATCAGTGAGCATTTTAAGAAAGCTAGATTTGATTTAAATCAATAAATCGTGATCTATTTTGTACTTCTTTGTACAGCTTGTTTGAAGTTGAAATAAAATTTGCTTTCTAAAATGGCTTCCAATACTAGTTTACCAATCCCTGAGTTCAATGGTGGTGATTACGAGTATTGGTCAATTAAAATGAAAACTCTGTTGATTGGCAAAGGTCTTTGGGATGTGATTGAAGAGGGATATACTGAACCTTCAGCTGCTGAGTGGGCAGTTTTGAGTGGTGCTGATAAAAGGGCTAGAAAAGAAGCACAGAAGAATAATTCTTTTGCCCTTTATCACATTCACGCCGCCCTTGATAAAAGTATTTTCCCTAGAATAGCTTCTTTTAAAACTGTTGAATCTGCTTGGAATGCTTTACAAGAAAGTTATAGGGGTAGTGACCAAGTCAAACAAGTTAAACTCCAAACCTTGAAAAGAGAGTTTGAAACTCTTAAAATGCAAGAAAATGAAAAGGTTGGTGATTATTGCGTGCGTGTGAAAGCCGTAGTAGATAAGATGGTCACTTTAGGAGAAGATGTAAAGCCTGAAGTTATAGTGAAGAAAGTGTTGAGGACACTTCTTCCTAAGTGGAATTCAGTAGCCATCATTATAGAGGAATCTAAAGACCTAACTTCTCTGTCTTTTGAAACCCTCATTGGCTCACTTCTCTCACATGAGGAGAGATTACAGCCATCTCCTTCCACAAGTTATGGAGGAGATGATAAAGCCTTTGCTTCTCAAGAAGGCAGAGGTAGAGGTCATGGCAGAGGAAAGTCTAGAGGAAGAGGCAAAAATAATCAGAGAGGTGGAACTCCTAACAGAGGAGGAAATCAGAACAGAGGAGGATTCTCAAACAATAGTGAACAACAAGAAGAATAGAGGAGGACAACAAAATAGAGGGAAACAATCAGGCAGAGGTAAAGGAGGAGATAAGTCAAAACAATCTTGCTACAATTGTGGCAAACTTGGCCATTATGCTCGTGACTATTGGACTAAGACTTCACAAGGAGCTAGTAGCAGCCAGAGCAGTCAATTTGGAAACTTTGGAGAAGAGGAAGAGGCCACAAATCTCTTTCTCTCATATGGTCAGGCAGATCAGAACATGAATGATACATGGATCTTGGACACTGGGTGTTCAAACCATATGAGTGGCAAAGAAGAGCTCTTTGCTACTCTAAACTCCTCCTACAAATCCAACATCAAATTGGGAGATGATAAATCATTGGTAGTAGAAGGCATTGGAGCTATGGCGGTTCCAACTAAAGAAGGAGTCAAACAAGTAAGTGATATCTATTATACACCCCATCTCCAACATAATCTTTTAAGTGTTGGTCAAATGTTAGAAAAGAACTACAAGTTGCTTTTTGATGAGGGTAAATGCACTATTTTTGATAAAAATAACAATAATAGAATCATTACTCAAGTGCCAATGTCAAAGAATAGATTGTTTCCTTTAAAGTTTGGCCAGCCAGGGGGAGATAAGTTAGCAAGTGTTGCTATTTCCAATCCAAGTGTTCTATGGCACTTGAGATATGGCCATTTGAATTCTGCTAGTTTGAAAATGCTAACTTCCCAAGCCATGGTCACTGGACTTCCTAAAGTTCAGGATAGTAAAGAAGTCTGTGAAGGGTGTGCTCTTGGGAAGCATGCCAGATCAAAGTTTCCTCATGGACAAGCATGGCGGGCCAGCTATCCACTCCAGCTAGTGCATACCGACATCTGTGGTCCGATGCAGACATAGAGTCTGGGTAACAACTCTTACTTTCTACTCTTTATTGATGATTATACTAGAATGTGTTGGATATATTTTTTGAAACATAAGGATGAAGCATATGAATGCTTTATCGATTTCAAAACAAGAGTTGAAAGTGAGAGTAGATATTTTGTAAAATGTCTTCGATCAGATAGGGGAGGAGAATACTCCTCTAATGAGTTTGTGAATTTTTGTAAGCAACATGGCATTAAGAGGCAGTTCACTGCTGCCTACACTCCACAACAGAATGGTGTCGCAGAGAGGAAGAATCGCACCATTGTGGAGATGGCAAGGTCTATGCTTCAGACGAAGCATTTGACTAATTCATATTGGGCAGATGCAGCCAGGACCAGCGTATATATCTTGAACAGAAGTCCTACTTCAAGTTTGAAAGGACTGACACCTTACCAAGCATGGTATGGTAAAAAGCCAAATGTTAAGCATTTCAGAGTGTTTGGCTCGTTGGCCTATTCTCACATTCCTGATGAGCTTAGGAAGAAGCTCGATCCAAAGAGTCAGGCATGTATCTTTGTAGGATACTGTGAGAATACAAAAGCTTACGAGACTCTATAATCCCCGGACTAGAAAGTTTGTGATTTCCAGGGATGTGATTTTTGATGAAGGGGGAGAATGGGGTAAGCCCCAAATATTCAGTGATGTTGAATCCATTGATGTTGTTTCTTAGCAAGTGCAACAAAAGACACCACAGAAAGGAAAGCGAGTCTCCTCCAACAAGTCCAAGTTCATCTTCTGATTCCTCTTCTTCACCAAGTCCTTCTCCACAGCGATCTGTACGTTCCTCACCAATGGACATTGATTCTCCATCCAAAGGTAAGAGAACTCTACAGTATCATCCATCATCTCAGATGTTGGATAAAATTTTTTCAAGAAGATACACTAGGAGTCAAGCTAGTGAAATGGATTCTGTTTTACACAGATTAGAAAGTATGCACCTGTATGGTGATGATGTCTCCCAGGAGGAACCTAGGGGAGATCAAGTTAACTATGCTTTGTTAACTAGTGCACAACTTGAACCTTCTAGTTATGAGAAGGCATGTACTCAAAAAATTTGGCAAGATGCCATGAAAGAGGAGATAACCTCTATAAAAAACAACGACACTTGGGAGCTGGTCAAGCTTCCTAAAGGCAAGAAATGTGTTGGATGTAAGTGGGTCTACAAGACCAAGTTTAATGCTGATGGTAGCATTGAAAGGCACAAGGCGAGACTAGTTGCAAAGGGATTCACTCAAAAATATGGAGTTGATTATGAAGAGACTTTTGCTCCTGTAGCCAGACAGGAGACTATTAGAACAGTTCTTGCCTTAGCTGCAAATAAGGGATGGAAAGTCCAACACATGGATGTGAAAAGTGCATTTCTAAATGGTTACTTGACAGAAGAAGTGTATGTTGAGCAACCACAAGGATTTGAAGAGAAAGACAAGGAACATCTTGTTTACAAACTGAAGAAGGCACTTTATGGCCTCAAGTTGGCACCACGAGCTTGGTACTCACGCATTGATGGGTACTTCAAAGAATTTGGGTTCACCAGAAGTAGAAATGAACCCACCCTTTACTACCTACAACAAGGAAATGACATCCTCATAGTTTGCTTGTATGTGGATGATCTCATATTCATGGGTAGTAATGAAAAACTGAATATGAAGTTCAAACACTCCATGATGGAGCAGTTTGAGATGAAGGATCTTGGCTTAATGCACTACTTCCTTGGAATGGAGGTTCATCAGTCAGATACAGGGATCTTCATCTGTCAACATAAGTATGCTCGGGACATGCTTAAGAAGTTTGCTATGGAGCATTGCAAACCAGTTGCAACTCGAGTTGGACATGGGATCCAATTAAGCAAAGATGATGGAGCATCAAAAGTTGACGTGACCACTTTCAGAAGCATGGTTGGGAGTTTGATGTTTCTCGCCAACACCAGACCTGATATTCAGTATGTTGTTTCTCTTGTCTCTCGATTTATGTCTAACCCTTCTGAGTTGCATTTGCAGGCAGCTAAGAGAATTCTTAGATATGTAAAGGGTACATGGGATTTTGGAATCCATTACCATAAATGTAACACTATCAAGCTTGTAGGCTTCGATGATAGTGATTGGGGTAGTAACATTGATGACAGAAAATCAACCTCGAGGGAACTGTTTTAGTCCGGGATCGGGACTAATCACTTGGAGTTCCAAGAAGCAGACAGTAGTAGCACTATCTTCAACAGAAGCTGAGTATATAGCGGTCACTCATGCTAGTACTCAAGCTCTATGGCTACGAAAGGTATTAGAAGAAATTGGAGAGCAACAAAGTGGTCCAACAAGGATATTCTATGACAACATTAGTGCCATTCAGTTGGCATACAATCCTGTCCACCATAGTAGATCAAAGCATTTTGATATGAAGTACCACTTCATCAGAGATATGGTGGAAACTGAAACTGTTGAGCTTCACTATTGCCACACGTTGGAGAATGTTGCGGACATCTTCACCAAGGCGCTGGCTAAAGCTCAATTTGTAAAGCTGAGAGACTGTATTGTCAGTCCTCTCACCTTTAAGGGGGAGAATGTAGCAAGTGTGAACACTTAGTGGTTAGGCTAGGTTAGTTTAGTTGTCGGCTAAATTGTTTAAGTCGGCATGATATTTGTTTTAATTTTCTCTTCTATCCTCCTTATCCCTCCATTCCCTCCTATATTCCCTCTTCTCCCTTATCACTCCACCTCCCTTTCCCCTTATTCCTCCAACCTCCCTTCATCTTCTCCTCCGACTTCATCCCTTCCCGCTTCTCCCCTAACCTCCTTTCTCTTCTTATAAATTAGTTGATATATTCTTTGTTCGTTTTTTAGAATGTAATTTTGCTCTACGAAATCAAATAATTAAGCATTATTTGTTATTGCCACCTGGTCTGAATTTAATAATATGAATATGACATTGTTGGCCAAGAAGGCTTAGAAGGTGTTTAACAATTGGAATCTTGAATGGGTTTCCATCATCAATAAAAATACACTCACATATGGAATTTTATGGATGAAAATATTCCTAAAGTTGGGTCCACTTTCTGGAAATCAATCCTCTAGACCAAACCTCTTATTCAAAGGGGAACCAAATGACAAATTGGAACAGGAAATAGGATAATGTTTTGCTCATACAGATGGATCTCCAATCAAATACTTAGTTAGCACAATAGAGTCTCATTGGTGCAGCCTTTGCTAGATAGTCTCATAGGTAAAAAGGTGGATGATTTCATAGACTCTTCAGTCCAAACCAAAATATGTAAAAAGATCCACATTGCAAATTTTGATATCCAAATTTCAAATACTATCACAGAATTATCAACATTGTTGAGGGCAACTATAATTTTATCTGGTACATCTCATGATACCTCTTTTTGAAAAGAAATTGACTCCGATCTTTTTTTTGCTAAATCTGCTCATTTGTTGAATTTCACTCCCAAAAATTCTCTCATTCCTTTCAATTTTATTTGGATTAAACACCTCATATATAAATTTTTTGCATTTTCTTGTTTGGCCATCCAAAATAAGATCCTCACTACTGATAATCTCATAAAGAGAGGGATGGTTGTTCCTAATAGATATCATGTTTTCTTGGCAACCTGGGAATCTGTCAACCATATATTTACAAAATGTTATTTCTTCCACTCTACCATGGATCATATCATGTCCACCTTTCACATCTCCTGGGCCCAACCCAAATCCCTAGCTCTTTTTTTCTCCTAGTGGCCCATGCCTTTCAGAAATTCTAGGTTGTCTTCTTTGTGGAAATTTTATCTCCATCATCTCTTGTGGTAGATCTGGCTTGAAAGAAACAATATAATATTTTAAAACACCCTCAAGGACCTTATCTCTATTTCCAACAAATCCATCACCTTTATTTTTGAAAATTCTAAGGTTATCCCTTGCACCAAACCACCTGAGTCTTCCCTTGAGTCTACTATTTTTAGTTCCCTTAGTATTCCCCATAGTCCCAACTCGACTCCTAATCCCCATTGCATAATTGGTTCTTATTGGACTCCTCCTCCTGTAGTATAGCTTAAACTTAACTATTATGGTACTTCTAAAGGAAATCTGGGTGTAGTGGGAGCTGGAGGTCTAGTTAGGTATCACAATGGATGACTCATAGTGGTCTATGCTAAGTTTTTAGTCATCTAAACTAACAACTATGTTGAAGCTCATGCATTGTGAAGAGGGCTAGAATTCCTCAAATATTACAAGGGAAATTTACAAATTGAAGGTGATTCCATGAATTTTACAAACTCTATCATCAGTGAAATAATTTATTCATGGAATGTGTGCACTATTATTTAGGAATCTAAGGTCTTGATGCATAATTTTTGTAATACTACAACCTGCCATGTGTATTGAAAATCTAACAAGTCTATTGATTTTATCATCAATTTTAGGGTTAGTCATAGGAATCTATCCATATGGAACCAAAATTTCCTTGAAAATGTTCTTAATGTTGCTACTATCAACTTGAAAATGCACAACCAACCTTGAGATGTATGCTCACATCAAAAATTCTGATTATGGGAGTGATAGAACTACTTCTCTTATGGCCATATTAAACTTGGTCCACAACACCATACTTAGTAGCATCATTAGTGGCATGGATAGCATCAACGCCTCCCTAAAATTTTTGGTCAAGAAACATGGCCAAAAGAGATTTGTAGCTAAAAATTATTGATGATTATAGTTGATTTATTTTGTCTTTCAAGCTCTGGTCCCTTGTATGGGAATTTTGGTACTAATATTTTAACCCCTACATGGGCACTGGTTTTATTTTACTTTATGTTCTCCTTAGCCCTTGTGTGGGCTCTCTCTTATGATCTTTATTTTTCTGTTAAACAATCCTTTCATGGGTCTATTTTTATCTAGTATGGTTCCTAGAGTGGCTAGTGTGTAGACACCCTATTTTGTGCTTATCTATGTACTTTTCATCATATTCTTATGTTTCTAGTTTTGGGTACTAGTTAAAACCCATATAATATAATTCTACCACCTACCAAAAACAAGTGTGCAAATATGTAATGTGAGGATGTGCACAAGTGTTATGTATTATGTGTGCATGTATGTGTTTTGTAAAATAGTGAAAGTATCATAGAGTTAAGTGTGCATGTATGTAGAGAGTCAAGAGTCATATGTACAAGTGGCAATATGAAAAGCTAAATGATATTTCCATAAGGAGATAAATAGTCAAGTACTTAAAGAGTCATCTTGTATGATTATATAATGGAGGCAATGCTCCATGTTGAATCATCAAAGAAAAAGGATTTGAAGATTATATAATTTATTCAAGCATTCATAATATTGTAGCTTGTACATATTTTGAGTAATTATACTATGTGTTCTTCATGTTATTGCATGAATAATTTTGGTCATTTTACATTCATATTTGATATTATTTTGAATGTTATTATTATTTATATTGGCTATATTATATTTTTATTGCTCTTATATTTGAGTCTACTCAAAGATCCATAATATTGGGATTAATATAATTTGGCTTGAAAGCAAACAAGAGAGGCTTTGAGAGTACCTAAACCCTTGTAGTTACAATGAAAATAGATACTAGGATTATCTAAAGTCATGACTACGTTTAGGAAAGTGATATTTATAGAAGAAATATTTTACTCTTGTAATCCATTAGGTGTTTGGGTTTAGTTGATCCATAAGTGAATCTAACTATTGAAGAACACAAGCTTATACTGAGAGGGGGGGGTGAACAGTATAAGACCTCTTTTTACTTTTTCATTTATATTACAAAATAGTAAAACAATTTACCCACAACAATATCAAAACAATGCACAATATCATCCACAAAGTGACACCAATTTTTACGTGGTTCACCCAGAATGGCTGGACTATGTCCACAAAAATTTTCTCTAAAAGTTATCTCAAAGTTCTTTGGGAATCCTTCCCAATTACAATGTTTATGAACCTCGGCCCAAAGGATATACCTTCCCCCAAATATAATTTATGAGCCTCTGCTCAAAGGAGATACCTTCCCCCAATCTAAATTTATGAGCCTCTGCTCAAAGTAGATACCTTCCCCTCTGCTCTGGAAATGATCCCTTAGAAGATCAACTGTCTCTACCTCTTGCCAACATGTGGAACTCCTTTCCACCGAAGACCTCATGTCCTCAATGCTTAGCCTAAGAGACCTCTGCCTTCTATGATCATGTCCACAGTAGCTCAGAAACCTGTACCAAACACAATCAGTCGGTCTAGCACAAGTCTTCCTCTGTCTGTCAGATCTGTCCAACACTTGAACAGATCAATCCTCTACACACAAGCCTTCTCAAAGACTTGCCAAATCTATCCTCAGGTTCTTCTCAAAGAACCACTACACCTCTGTCCTTAAGCAACATCACTCCACATTCGTCTTTTCCCTTGTGCTATCTATGCCCTCTGCTCTCTTTGTGCAATCACAGCCCCACTTGATCGAACTTCAACCTTTGCACCTCTGCGCAATCACAGTAGCACCGTCTTCGCACACTCTCCTTCCTTTGCGATCTTTCACACTTAGAATGATTCGATGAAATGCACTCTACACACTACGATCAAATTTCACACTCTGCTCTCGATGATCGAACTTCTTGCTCTGTGCACTATCTTCGAATGTCGCAACACACAATTGCTCCAACTCTTCAAAATAGCCTGCCTTTTATAATAACACTTTTAAGATCAAAACCTTACTCTTAGTCGGTTGTAACCCTGATCTTTAGTCGACTGCACAACCCTAAACTTTGTCGATTGCAAACCCTAATATTCATCGGCCCAAATTTAACTTTGTCGGCTTCATTGCCTTTGCAACTCTTCTGTAGCTTCTACCATGAAACTACAACATGTCACGATATCGTGACACCTTTGCAACCGTACACTTTCTTTTGGATTTTGTCATGATATCATGACACTTTAGCCTTTGACGACTTCAACTAAGCTCTTGTCACGATATCGTGACACTTTTGTCTTTGTCAGCATCAACTTTTCTTTTGTCGCGATATCGCGACACTTCTCCCTTCGTCGACCTCCTTTCTGCTTTTGTCACAAAATCGTGACACTTTTGCCTCTGCAGACTTCAACTTCACTTTTGTCATGAAATCGTGACACTTCTATCTTCATAGCCTTCCTCTCTAACCTGTCATAAAATCATGACACTTTTAGCTTCTGTACGTCTTCTTTGCAACCTGTCGCGAAATCACGACGCTTCTCATTTTAGACTCTTCCCTTTGTTGCATGTTGCGAAATCGTGACAATTCTCACTTCGAGTTCTGTAGCATGTCGCGAAATCGTGACACTTTATCTTGCTTCCACTTTTTCTTCTGACTTGTCACGAAATTGTGACACTTTTTCTCCTTAGCACTTTTATTTTCTTCGGGTCACGAAAACCCGACATGTCGTGATATCACGACACTTTTTCTCTCGAACTCTCTCTCCTGCATTATGTCATGAAATCGTGACACTTTTTCTTTTGGACTCTCTCTCCTGCAACATGTCGCAAAATCGCGACACTTTTTCGTCCGTTCAACCTTCCTTGCAATATGTCACGAAATCGTGACATTTCTGACTCCGAACATTCTCTCTCCTCTTTGAGTCGCGAAACTGCGACATGTCGCGATATCGCGACACTTTTCTAACTTGCTTTCTTTTGAACCTGTCATGTCGTAACCTTCATCAAAACAAATTATTTTACATCAAATCAAATTCCTTCTAAAGCTTCTTGACATCAATGACAACTTATACACTTGAGCAAAGGCAATGCACCCAAGGTACCCAAAATTGCCAACAATCTCCCCCTTTGTCATTGATGGCAAACCTTTATTGAAAACACGTCTCAAGAGCCAAAACTAAAACCAATTGTGCTAACAACTGAGAAACTGTGCCCACAACTGAGAATGTTCCTTTGAAGTTTTGCTCCCCCTAACTTGAAGCTTTCCTCTTCACTTGAAGCTCTCCCCCTTACTCATATCTCTCCCCATTTGTCATCAATGGCAAAGGGTCACCTTTGGGGCTTGGGACTAAGAATGAGCCTCTTAGCTTAGTCCCTCCCCCACCTCCTGATGAGGTGATTAATTCTGGGGTGGGAGTAAAACTCCCACTAGGCACTGATCATCATTAGCGTCTATCACTTCCTTGTAGGGCCTTCTCTTGAACTCTTTGTCCATATTCCTATTCTTGTTCCTATCACTGTTCCTATTCTTGTTATCATTCCTGTTCTTATCCATGCCTTGATCCTTGGACCTGTTCATACCACTGTTCCTGTTCCTGTACCTTGAAATTTCAGCTCTACACTGTCTAGCTGTGTGACCTTCATTGTTGCACTTATAACAAGTAACAATGTTATTTCTTTTAGGCATACCTATTCTTTGAATCCGCCTGTTCTGACTAACCCTGTTCCTATTATTAGCCTTGCAAAAAATTGCCTTATGCCCAAACTATTTACAAGAGTAGCAATACCCTTGAAAGAAATTACCACCTCTAAAACTATCATTTACCTTCCTTACTTGAGTCATGCAATGCGAATCCATGTGACAAGCAAAACATCTGCCGTGAAATTTTCCTTTATTCGACCTCTTGGGTCCTAAAAACTTCTTCTCATTATGAATTATGTTTTCTATTTCTGCGCATCTATCATTCAAGGACTCATGATCTGAAATACTTTCCTCATCAGAACTCTCTTCCTTTTGGAGTCTCTTACTAGACTCTCCAACTTGTTCCTTGCATGGCTTAACAAAACCAAGGCCTATTTTATCTGTTGTCTTTCTTTGACCTTTGATGAGTGACTTAACCTTTTTGGAGCTATCTTGAAACCTGTAAAGCTTATCCTTGTACTCTTTAATTTCCTCTTTCAAAGAATCCATTTTCTGTTCTAACTCACTATACTCAAGAACCTTAGACTCTAACTCATCCTTGAGTTCTTGCGCCTTAGCTATAGAGAAATCAAGATTTTCTATAAGATCATCTCTCTCCATACAAAATTCATCTAACTTATCCTTGAGTCTAGCATTCTTCTTTCTTTCCTTTTTCAAAGCACTAAGAGCACTACTAAGTTCACTTTCATGATCCTTTATTTGTTTGCTTTCTGAATCATCTAAGCCTTTTTCAGATTTCTTATCACTAGAGGTGCTACCTTTTTCAAAAACCATACATGCATCTTCCTTATAGTTTTCTGAAGCATCCTCATACATACTAGAAACCAAATCATTATTTGTACAATCATCCTCAAGGTGACCAAAATTTCCACATCTAAGACATTTCATGATAATGAATCTATGTTTCGGTTCTTCCTCTTTTTTTGATATGAACATCTCATTTTCATTATCACTTGAAGAACTTTCACTATCACTACTAGAACACTTACTTGCTTTGTCTAGGTAGAAACTCTTCTTGTGCTTGTGAGAATACCTCTTTCCTTGATTGTTGTGCTCATCTTTGTTCTTCCTATGATGCTTGTGCTTTTCAGAATCCTTGCTCTTAGAATCCTGTTTATCTTCATCACTTTTGTTCTTGAGAATAGTACAGTCAGTAGCATAATGACCAAACTTTCCACAATTGAAACATCTTATATTTTTCATGCTTTTGTGCTTTCTAGTGAACTTGCCTTTCTGTAATATGCCTCTTCATCACTAGAAGACTCATCACTCTCTTGAAGCTATTTACCCTTGGATTTCTTGGTAGCCTTGAAAGCTGCCTCTTTCTTGACGTCAACCTTCACTTGAGTTCTCAACTCAAATGCTTGCAAGTATACTATGGAGCTCATCCTTTTTCAACTTAGCCAAATCTTTAGCTTCCTCAATAGCAGAAATATTTTCACTAAATCTATTAGGAAGAGATCTTAAAATCTTATCACAAACATCATTTTCAGCAAGCTCAAGACCTAAGTCTTTCATGGAGTTAACAACCTCATCCATACGAAGCATGTAGTCACTAATATTTTCATCATCATTCATCTTGATTTGTTCAAACATACCTTTGAAGTGTCTCAACTTGGCCTTTTTGACATTTGTATCACCTGTATGAACCACCTGCAAATGTTTCCACATTTCACTAGCTGTCTTGCAGTGAATTACTTTGGTCAGATCTACTTTCTGTGAGCCATTCAGGATTGCATTCATTGCTTTTGAATTGCTGTGATGTAGGAGCCTTTCTTCTTTATTATTCAGACCATGTACAGGAATAGTGTACTCATCTTCAATTACTTCTCATACCTCATTTCCAAGTGCCATTAGATGAACCTTCATCCTTGCGCTCCAAATACCAAAATCAAATCCATCAAGAATAAGTGTTGCATTGCCACTTGAATAATCCATTGTGTTCTTTACTAGCTTTTCCTTCAAGTTGTTAAACTTTTTGAAGGAACCCGCTCTGATACCAATTGAAGAACACAAGCTTATACTGAGAGGGGGGGTGAACAGTATAAGACCTCTTTTTACTTTTTCCTTTATATTAAAAAATAGTAAAACAATATACCCACATAAATATCAAAACAATGCACAATATCATCCACAAAGTGACACCAATTTTTACGTGGTTCAACCAGAATGGCTGGGATACATCCACAAAACTTTTCTCTAAAAGTTATCTCAAAGTTCTTTGGGAATCCTTCCCAATTACAATGTTTATGAGCCTTGGCCCAAAGGAGATACCTTCCCACAAATATAATTTATGAGCCTCTGCTCAAAGGAGATACCTTCCCCTAATCTAAATTTATGAGCCTCTGCTCAAAGGAGATACCTTCCCCTCTGCTCTGGAAATGATCCCTTAGAAGATCAACTGTCTCTACCTCTTGCCAACATGTGGAACTCCTTTCCACCGAAGACCTCCTGTCCTTAATGCTTAGTCTAAGAGACCTCTGACTTCTATGATCACGTCCATAGCAGCTCAATAACTTGTACCAAACACAGACAGTCGGTCTAGCACAAGTCTTCCTCTATCTATCAGATCTGTCCAAAACTTGAACAGATCAATCCTCTACACACAAGCCTTCTCAAAGACTTGCCAAATTTGTCCTTAGGTTCTTCTCAAAGAACCAATGCACCTCTGTCCTTAAGTAGTAGCACTCCGCATTCATCTTTGCCCTTGTGCTCTCTGTGCCCTCTGCTCTCTTTGTGCAATCACAGCCCCACTTGATCGAACTTCAACCTTTGCACCTCTGTGCAATCACAACAGCACCGTCTTCGCACACTCTCCTTCCTTTGTGATCTTTCACACTTAGAATGATTCGATGAAATGCACTCTGCACACTATGATCGAATTTCGCACTCTGCTCTCGATGATCAAACTTCTTGCTCTACGCACTATCTATGAATGTTGCAACACACAATTGCTCCAACTCTTCAAAATAGCCTGCCTTTTATAATAACACTTTTAAGATCAAAACCTTACTCTTAGTCAGTTGTAACCCTGATATTTAGTTGGCTGCACAACCCTAAACTTCATTGGATGCAAACCCTAATCTTTGTCGGCCCAAATTTAACTTTGTCGGCTTCACTGCCTTTGCAACTCTTCTATAGATTCTGCTGTGAAACTACAACATGTCGCGATATCGTGACACGTTTGCAACCGTACACTTTCTTTTGGCTTTTGTCGTGATATCGCGACACTTTAGCCTTTGATGACTTCAACTAAGCTCTTGTCGCGATATCATGACACTTTTGTCTTTGTCAGCATCAACTTTGCTTTTGTCGTGATATCGTGACACTTCTCCCTTCGTCGACCTCCTTTCTGCTTTTGTCGTGAAATTGTGACACTTTTGCCTCTATAGGATTTGACTTCACTTCTGTTGTGAAATCACGACACTTCTGTCTTCATAGCCTTCCTCTCTAACCTGTTGCAAAATCGTGACACTTTCAGCTTCTGTACATCTTCTTTGCAACCTATCATGAAATCGTGACGCTTCTCATTTCAGACTCTTCCCTTTGCTGCATGTCACAAAATCATGACAGTTCTCACTTCGAGTTTTGTAGCATGTCATGAAATCACGACACTTTATCTTGCTTCCACTTTGTCTTCTCACTTGTCACGAAATCACGACACTTTTTCTCCTTAGTGCTTTTCTTTTCTTTGGGTCGTGAAAACCCGACATGTCGCGATATCGCAACACTTTTTCTCCCGGACTCTCTCTCCTGCATTATGTCGTGAAATCACGACACTTTTTCTTTCGGACTCTCTCTCCTACAACATGTCGTGAAATCACGACACTTTTTCGTCCGTTCAACCTTCCTTGCAATATGTCGCAAAATCGTGACATTTCTAACTCCGAACATTCTCTCTCCTCTTTGAGTCGCGAAACTACGACATGTCGCGATATCACGACACTTTTCTAACTTGCTTTCTTTCGAACCTGTCATGTCGTAACCTTCATCAAAACAAATTATTTTACATCAAATAAAATTCCTTCAAAAGCTTCTTGACATCAATGACAACTTATACACTTGAGCAAAGGCAATGCACCCAAGGTACCCAAAATTGCCAACAACTATTAGGAGGGTTCAAAGTTAATTTAGTTTTCTTCTAAATTTTCTCAATCAACTCTCTTGTATTATGAATAAAGAGGGCCACATATTGAGTTGATTCAAAATCCACCCTACCCTCTTTGTTGTGAATAGTATTAGAAGGAATAGAGCTAGGGTACTATTCTTCATCCTTGTCATGACATTACAATTGAGATAGGGTTCTCATAATTCTTCTTAGATTGAGATATGCTAGTAAAGCTCTTGGGGTTTCCTTGTGACCAGTTTCTTTTTTCCCATTCTTATGATGTCCTATAGAGATTATTTATCAATAAGATGGATTTAAGATTATTTTATCTTTGAGTGTTTATTAATATTTCTGATATTTTATTTTATTTGGTTTATACAAACGAAATAAATAATCTTTCTAAAATCTAAAAAATAGAAGGACTTGATTGTTGTTCACTTTAGGTTCATCTAAAATATAGATGACCAAAGTGTAAGTGGGTTTAAAAAATTATGGAGATGTCATTTTTTTAATTTATGTGTCAACTTCAGTTAATATGGGGAGTAGTTTAATGTTATAAATATTGGATTTAAGGTTTTAGTTTGTATACATATTAGGTCATTTAGTAGGTTCTTTTACTTGAGGAGGAAATATTATTTTTAAAAACTGAAGAAAAGCAACAACTCCTTAAAGGCAAAAAAAATATAGTAAAAAGTAAAAGTGGTAAAACATTAGATAAATGACATGCAAGAAGAGGTTTAAAAATTTTACATACAAATTTACTTTTTTATTCAAATAAACATGCAAAGATACATCGTAAAACAATAAATGTATTATTTTTATCCTTTAAGAAGAATTATGCTAACATGCTTTTACTATTGGTTAATATAAAGAAATAAAGAGAAATAACATGAACAATACAACTTGAATGACTATTATCCTTTCAAAGCAATCTAAATGATAAAAGATTTTACATATAGAAGCAAAGGAAGCACAAAATATAGTTCCTTTAGTCCTCACAATACAATATGGAAAGTACTTAGATTTAGATTAACAATAAAAATATTTCTCATGTAAATCTAGAAATATAAGATGATCTATATGCATGAAAAGGAAAAAGATTTATGTTTCATATTTGACATTAATGCTTGATATAGTTTATATCTATTTGAAATTGATTTTGAGTGTTTAATATAGTCGTTTATAAATTATGGCCTAAACACAAAGAAGATAAAAAATTTCTAGTGATTTTTTAGAGGCTTGTCTTAGCAAGGTCCCTAGTTCACTGAAGTTGTTAAACATGAAAAAGAAAATTGAAGTGTTAAAATATATATATTAGAATTTTACCTATTTGTATTTTTGATTTTATACTTTTGTGTATAGGAAAGAAGCATGATTGGATGGTATAATATTTTAGTACTACTAGTTCTTTTACCACATGCATTAGGATAAATTGTTTCATTGCATCTATGAAGAGTTAATGTGAGTTTTTCATTTTACATCTATAATACCTATAATAAATATTTGTGTAACACGAAGATTGATCTAATCCAACATGTTAGAAAAATGGATATATACATATGAATCTCTCCCTCTATATGTGTGTATATATCTTCCTCTATATATGTATGCATGTACATAAGGAATATGCTTGAATATTATCCGTGATTTCTAATGCATTCAATATAAATGATTAAAGGTTAAATCTATTACCAAGTATAAAATAATAACTCAATACGAATTGATAATATAAAATAAAGATAACAAAGCAAGAATAATACAATGAAAAGAATGTATTTTGTATTGATATGTGTGAGCTATGTTCTCTTTTATAAAAAATGCACCAATGTGTAGGGGTGATATTACAAATACAACTTTTTGTGAATACAACGAAAAAGGAGGGGAGATCCCCTTTTACAAAAAAATAGATTTGGGTGTCTTTGCTATAATAAAAATATTGTGGGTGGGCTTGTATATCCTCCCAGACCACCCCTAGTCTAAGAGGCCATAATTTACACCTGCACACAAGTTCTACAAAAAAAAAGTGATCAGTAGCATATGTGGGGCCTTCACTATGTAAGGCTCACATCAAAGAAATATAAAGCAAAAAAACCCTTTAAATGAAATGTCTAAAACAATAGAGTATGCAAAACTTAAAATCATGAAATATGCCTTATCGTGTTACCTATGTTGATCTAGATCTGAAGTTGATCACCTGGGACTATACAAACATGGGCTACATTTGGGAAACACAAGTTGTGTTTGTACGATGGATAAATGTAGGATATTATTGGGTCTATATTTCTCCAAATTATGTGAAAATTGATGGAAATGTTTTAGGGATTTTCAGTAACATACCCTCAAATTTTAGCTTAATAAAAGTTCAGATGAGTGAGATATGACCAAAATAATTTGGGTAGTCTTGGTAAAATGCATCAAAGTGCTTTTGGGGATGTGCGAATGTAGAGGCTTGTTATTAGGTATATGTTGCTCCAAATGATGTGAAAAATGGTGGAGATATTATATAGATTTTTAGGAATATGACTTAAAAATGTTAGCTCAATTGTATTTTGAATGAGTGAGATATAGTAAAAAAAAATTGGGAAGTCTTAGGCAAACGTGGATTTTGGACATGAATCCAACAATGTAACGGTATGCAAATCTTCTTCTCTTTTGGATGGAATTATGGAGGGTACTTGTAGGATTATGGGAGGTGAGGGGTGTGATTATAAGAGGTAGTATAGGATAGCCAAGTGGTACAGGTAGGTGGGATGGAGAGTTTGAAGTGTTCTAGTTAAGGGGAGATGTAGCAAGTAGGCAGGTGTGATTGAAGTGAGGTGGTAAGATAGGACAACCAAGTGGTCTAGGTAGGTGGGTTGCAAATTTTGAAGTGTTCTATTTAGTTGAGATATGTCAATTATGTATTTGTTATTTAAATGCGGTGTTGGAGTGAAGTAGAAAGTGTAGGGGTAGTGGTAGTTAAGACACATGGCAAGGGGAGAGCATCCTAGGGAATATTTTCCAGATTTTATTAAATATAGAAAATAGAATAATGTGAGTGGTAAATAGATCTAAGAGAGACCTTAGGAATATTTTTATTATATGTGCATGTGGTATAAATGGAATTTGTATATGTTAGTTTTGGTATCTGAATTGACATCAAGCAAAGCTCAAAACTGTGACTATTATCTTCAGCATTTTGATTAGGTGCACACCCACTAATAATAGTCCAAACATGAATATTTTATGGATTAAAGATTGATCTAATCCAACCTCCAAAGTAGGCTAGTATACCTTATCAAATTCTAAGGTGTTGACTCATTTAAGCTTAGTTAAATTTTTAAAAGATAGGGATAGAAATGGATTTAGGGCTAGAAAAGGTTATGATTAAATAATGGCCAAATAAAGCTAACATCATAGGCATCTATAGGAAAACTATTGCCAATAAATTTATAGTATCCCATACTTGTGATTAACAACACTCAAAATAGGTAATCTTCATTAATTAGACAAACTGAGACATACTTCAAGAAGTCATTTCAAACATCCAAAATACTAATAATCCAATATAGCAGAATAAGATCAATACCTAGACTAACAAAAATTAACCTCTTGTAAGCATGGATTCAATCATAAAATATTTCAATGTGCTCTAAGCTAGTAATACAATATAAGCAGAATGGACTAACCATAGAAACAATAGTAGAAATGCATTCACAGCTTGAGTCTCTCAAAATATTACATAAGACACCAACATGAGGCAAACATCCAAGTAATGTTCCTTCTATTGATTTGTAGAAAATATTTACATAGTAGGGCAAGCAAACACTCTAGAGATAACCCCAAAAAATGAGGGTTCAACCTCTATTTATAGTTTTACATGTTTTATAGATTAAAAAAAATGAAACATTACAAGGAAACTGAAATGCCAGATCAACCAAGTGCTAAGGTGGTAGCCTCTTATTTATCTTGGATGAAAGAAGAAAATGTGAATCTTGTGCATCCTCTGCAACTAGATCTCTACAACTTAATAGGATTTCATGGTTTTGAGCTTTCAAACTATGCAAACCATCATCTCGACCATTCATTGTTCTTGCAAATGATATCTAGCCATATATATGCAACTTCTCACTTCTTGGTTCTTGATCTGTTAGATGCTTCACCTTCCATTTCACTTTGATCAATCAAGTCCTATTATAGATGTTTTTATATGCCTTGGAAATATTTGAAATAAATAGATCATTGATCCTTTTATGGATGGCTAATATGTATACCTCTCTCTTATCATTAGATCCATGACATAGAACCATGTTGTAGCCCACTTCTTGAAATATGATATTCGCACCTTTGACTACTTTGACCATAAGCTAGAGAAAACAATACTTTGTATTATAAATGTGATTTGAGTTACGTGAGGTGGAGCATTGAACTGGACCACACCTTTTAATATTTGGGTTATCTTCCTTTACTTTGAATCTATGGCGTAGAACAGAGTCTAAACCATGTTGTGGCCCATGCCTTGAAGTTTGCATGTATAAGGTTGAATAATGCTGACCACAAGGTAGAACCTTGCTATGGCCCACGTAGGGTCTAATATTATGTTGAACTACATAATATGGAACCTTGCACTAGCCCACTCCTTGGAATAATCCATGAATTTTGATTACTTTAATCAGGTACTGGAACAATGTTCTATGTTGCATGATATGGAACACACTTTAACTTGTGTAGGATGGAGTGGTGATGTAATCCATGATTCAAAGAGTGACGATGTCATATTTGATCGATGTTGATCATGGGATGAAACAATATTCTATGCCATGCATGGTAAAACATGTTGTCAATCATTGTACTTTATTTGTGATGTAGCCTACGATCTTTAAATTTTTAAGCGTGAATTTTGACTCCTTTGACCATGAGGTAGAACAATGTGTGTTGTGTCGCTGTTATGGGATAGAACCAGTTCCTTTAAGGTAGAAAATTTTATAAAAGGTTTGCTAAGGATGTAGCCATTTTGGGCCTACATTATAACACCTCTAGTGGGATTTTTTTCACAAATCCTGAGAACTCAAAGTCTTATCCATTGGGAATTAGGAGACAAAAATGATGAAAAGCAATAAAATTAGAGTAGCTAGATGAATGAAGAAATAATCTCAAAAAGGAGATAAGTATGGAGTGAAGAAGAAAGTGTATGTAGTGGGAAAGTAGAGGAGATGGAGGAAAAGTAATAGACTTCAATATTTATTGAACTATGTTTTATAGAATGGCTTCTATTTGGTCATCATTCTCTAGAACATTTGTGAAGATACTCAAAGCATCACAGGTCACATAGAAATCATGTATGAAACAATAAATTTTATAGCTCCTTTCAAGGGCATAGTCTCAGTCTGGCTATATAAAACTTTGTATCCTTTTATAACCTCAACCATATTGAACTTTTCTTTACAAAATATCTTCATGGTTTTTTCATTTTTTGCTATAGCTTCATTCCTTCTAACTATTTTTTGATAGTGTCAAAAGCAAAAAATATACAAAAATGCAAACATGAATACAAAAATTCTTAATTCCACTTCTGCTACAAGATTGTTTACTTTTATTCATTATCTTGTCGATTATACCCTTTGAGTTGTTCATCCTGTACTTCTTCAGTGTCCTTAGCAATATTTTTTATTGATCTTCCTCCTCTTGGTGATTTTCCTCATTTATTTCTTGTTTCTCTTCTTCATTATCAGCTTCTTGGTCCTCTTCAACCTCTTCTTCTTCCTGTGAAGTCTTATGCTTATCTTCAAGATCTAGATCTACTCCAAATAACTGGATCATCTATTCTAGGGTCTGTAGTACTTGGATCCAAGTTGAATTAGTAGGATTTTTTGTTTCTTTGAGTTGATTATGCACATATTCCAATTTGTAGGTCTCTTCATAAGTCGTAGAATTACCTCTGTTCACCAAGTCTTCAATTAGATCTTTGAGACTAGTCAAGTTTTTAATCATCTAAGAGACCTGGTCTTGATCAATCGAGTCATCCCAAGAATCTATTTCAGACTTATCCTGGATTATTGAGGCTACAATATTTTGGATGTCTCCTTCTATTAACAAGGTATTTTTTTCATCCCAAATTCCTCCAAAACCATAATGCATCATCTCTTGATGAATATATACAATTTATTGTAGCTTACCCTCAATTGTATCTAATAGTAACCAACCTTTTTGAAGCAACTTATTCTTATCAATCATAATCCTAGTATCTAGTATAGAAGTGTTCCATGCCTTATTAGGAATAGGCTTGGTAGCTTCATTGAATCTACTCTCAGACAGTTTAAATATGTGTTCCATTGGTATCACCATAGGTTGCAGTTCCTTAGTGAATTTATCCAGATCTTCCTTGGTGGCTTGCAGTAAATGGTTGCAATCATCCATTTAGTCAATTATAGGTTGCATTTTTGAAAATTTATCAAGGATTTTAAACCATATCTTCTTCCTAACTTTTTTGACTCCATATTATGAAAAGCCTACAACTTTTGCATTTTCAATCTAAAGTTGATTCTTCAAATCTTGTATTTATTTGGCTTAGGATTCATTATTTTTGTTCTGCTCTTCAACCTATTTGAATTTCATGGCATCCTGATATTTACTTTTCCAGCTTTTGACCTCATTTCTTACAACCTTCTCCACCTTCTTTTGATTATTGACTATCTTCTCCAGCTTCTCAATATTTTCCTCCAATTTTCCACATTGCTCCTTATAAATGTCAATCTTGACATAGAAGGTTTCAAGATGATCCTTTGCTATAACCAACTCATCCTCCACTGGCAATTCATAAATATCCTCTATATGATCCTCTAGTTGATAATCTTCTGTAGTCATATCCTCTTATGGTTTTCTTACAATAGGAGTGATGGACCTAGATGTCCTTTGCCTTGTCATTGGATCAACTATCATGGTTTTTCTCCATCTAGCCATCTACTTTGAAGGCTTAGAAAATTTCTCAACCTAAAAATCTTGAATTTTTTGTGAAACCTCCTTTTATTTTTGCAAAGAGGCTACTATGGGATAATTTGTAGAGGTGGGAGTAGCCATAAGGGAAGGGAGGAAAGAATCATATGCTTATGAAATGGGAGTGGTTGTGAAGACATTGGAGTTTGTACTTATTGTATAATTTGAAATTGGGATAGACATCATGGTAGATTTTAGGATCATGAAATGAACCAGGGATATGAAAGAGATTTCCCTTCTGATGTTACTGATGGAAAATACTTTAGGAGTGGAAATGAATGAATGGGAGATGATGTCATTGACACTTTTGTTGAATGTGGAGGAGGTGGATTAATTTGAGACTCTATGATAACTGGTGAAGCAGGTGGTGAACTATTAGGGGGAGAAGGTGTCGTCTATTCCAATTTCTCTTGAGAATGGGGAGGGGTGTATTTTGGGGAAGGAAAATGATAAGAAGGGATAGAAATCATACCTTCACCTACCAAAGTAGTCTATTGGAAAATGTCATCTGTACTTTGATGTTGTGTCTACTTGACTTGTTGCTCTGCAACTGATATAGGCATTTGTGCAGTAGTCTGTTCTTGGTCCATTCTCTATTTCTTGCATATCTCCTTCTAAAATTTCCCTATCAAATCTGTAGCCTTATTTTTGAAAACAATTGGAATTATAGGTTTGTATTTATTTGTATTCTCCTCATATTATGCTTATTATGATGCAATTTTAGCTATAGGGGATGAATTTGCTGTACTACAATAGTAAATTTTATAGGGGCAAATACAAAATTTTCATCCTTTTCCCTCCCCTCTATCTTTTAGAGGAGGTTCTCCATCCAAGGCTAGATGTTTTAGTATTTTTTTTTTATTGGTAAAAAGGGTTTTGAAAGGATCCCAAAACCTTTTACATTTCTAACATAAAACCAAACTCTCTGTAGAGACCAACATTTACTAGGAGGATCATCCTAACATGCCTTAGGAGAGGTTACAAATGTATAACACAACCAAAGGATAGGCCCTCACAAGGGCATCAGGAACTAGAAATAGAAACCAAAATACTAATAAAAATAGCCCACGCCAGGGCACACGCTATTATCAAAACCACCCATGCAGGAGTGGATTGTGAACCTTTCATACAACTTACACATGGAAAACCATAGACCACAGTACAACTGATAAAAATTTGGAATGAGTCGACAGAGGGAGGTCCCCACCATTGAGAAAACCACCTGCACCCTAGGTTAGGGATTGGATCCAGAGTCAATGCCTGCATTGATCTCCCCTACCAAATTCTTGAACTCCTCAATGACTTCAAACTGGCTTTTGTAATCCTCAAGGAGGGAGTCTTCTTGCATCAGAAGGGAAGTTATGGTTCTGGCCACCCGACCCAATGCCTGGATCAGGTTTTGAATCTCCTAGATATGGCCTCGATTAGTGAGGCTTGGAAACTATGTCACCCGTGAGGCCAAGAGAGGTGCCTATGTAGAGGACCCTTTATGCTGAGTCAAACACCTAGTTAGCTGCTTTATTTTTGTATCGAAAGATAGCGAGTCATCTGAAGCATCATATATGATGAGCGAAGCCTTCATCTTGCTACTCTCTACCTTGATGTGAATGAGATACCGATAGGGAGTTGTATTATAAGATATTGGTGTGTCATCCATTTAGGTAACTAATTTTGGGGTGCCATTTGGTAGGGGAAAAGGGCATATACCCCTGCTTCGTCCCTAGTGTTGGTTGGCCCACCTATAGGAATAGGGGGCCTAGCTTGTAGCATCACTTTGTAGTTCTGTTCTACCACCACAAACCTGAATAGTATGTAGTGGAGGCCCTAGTGAAGGGGGGAGGAGGAGACCCCCTTCTTGAAAATCAACACTGAACTCTCCATTTACTAGAATATGTATTCCAAGATGTTAATTATTTTCTTCCCTCTGATGTGTTTGAGGAAAGCAAGGTGAAAACTCCATAGAATGGCCAAAGGATTATCTAAGGTGAAATACCAAAGTACTGTAATCATCACTATATCCTAAGGCTTCGAGAGAATCTCTCTAATTATTTCACCTTTATCTTTGTCCAAAGACTCTCCCTTATCTCTAGATAGTTCCAATTCACCTGGAGGGAGTGTTTCTCTTAGTTTATAATTTCACCATAATTAGGAATGCCAATTACCTTTGCTAGGAGATCCTTCGTTACTTTGAAACCCATTCCATGAAAAACAATGTGCCCCCCATTCCATGAATGGATAAATTCCATGGATTGGTCTGTATCATCCCTATGGAACTACTGCAAAAAAATTAGGAGGTCATGGTCCTTGAAGATATCTTCCACCAGGGAGGTTAATTGGAGGGTCGTGGCTTCATCTCAACCATAGTGAGGGCAAACAAATGAAATGAGGAAAGATACAATAGGTAAAATTCAAGAGGACGATGAGAAAAGTGGAAAGTAAAGGTGGTGAACATTGATAAATAACAAAACACTAACCAAAACCCTCCTACAATGAATCTCATGCTCAAAATCATTCGAATGGGGTGAAAATCCATTGGAACGAGTGGACAGGCACACCAAACAATGGGGATTGCTAGGTGGAGGTACTTGGAGATGAAACCATGATCAAATTATGGGGTGGATGAGTACAAGTTATGATGAGGAGGATAAAGGTTCTCAGTGTCCCGGAGGACATGGCAGATAAGGGTAAAGGAGATGACAAGGATAACCACCACGAAGGCAAAAAACCGATGATCCAAGCCCAACCTTGTGTTGGCAGTGCATTTTACCAAAATGACACTAGAGTTGATGTGGGGAGTCAACATCGGGTGTCTAAAACTAAGGAAAAATAATAATTATCTAGGACACATGGGTACTGTTGAGGTGGTCAAATTATTGATATGGGTATCGAGGGCCAGCAATCCCATTGGATCGACACACTTGTCACTATTGGAAATTGGGGTGAGGTTGATTCCAAAGCATCCTTTGTCTACGCAACAAATTTCTTGGCTCCAAGAGAAATCTATCTCGTGAGTGAGCCTCTAATTCTTAGAGGACAACTATATGAGACTGCAAAGGCACCAGCTCAAATATTGGATGAAAAGAATCACATGCGAAGGTCTCCATAAGAAGAAAATTGTATGTGAGAGGTGAAAAGGGCCAAAATTATGGTGTCACATTTGAGATGCACCACATTGGGGCTAGTTGGGCAAGTCAACCTGCTTAGGTGGGTGCGGGCATGAAACCTATGGTGAAGGTTTCCCACGTTGGACCCCCTTGACTCACTTATTGGTGAGGTTATCAGAATTGGTATCGATGATAGCTTAGGGAAATGAGTTTGTTCATACCCTTAGCCTAGACTCTAAAATGCCAATGTTAGCTAACTGGTTAGCCACCCTATTTCCCTCCCTGTAGGTGTGAGTCACCTTTGTGTTAGTTAAGGATTAAATCAGTTGCTTGACTTTGATGATCATACTGGATATGTTCCAATATTGCATGGACTTATAGGACAAGCTACCTATTATGTTTATGGAATCACCTTCCACAACAATGTTTAGAACCTGAAGATTGTGGATCAGGATGATGCCTTGATAGAGAGCCCGAGCCTCAACAAAGTGGATGGTGTTGATTCCTAGATTCTCCGCGTAGGCCAGGATGATATTGCCCTTGTGGTATCGGATGATGCCTCCTGCACCTGCAGCTCCGGGGTTCCCTTTTGCCACACCATAGAAATTGAGCTTGAGGGATCCTAGAGATGGAGGAGTCCATTTGATGAGGGATCGATAAACCTTGGGAGAGTTTTGGTTATGGATTCCTTTAAGGATACCAAGCTTGGATGCAATTATACCTTAAAGATGAGGCTCCGAGATGTCTTCACATCGGGTGATCATCACGTTCTTAGCTATCATAGCAATGATCCTAGCAAGGATGTGGCTCACTCTATGAGACAATTATTTGAATGCACGGGTGTTGCACTCCCTCCAAATTTACCATAGGAAGTGTGGGAGGCAAAAGGACAAGAATATCTTAAGTCGATGCCCTTTGAACGAATTTAGCCACTGAACACAAAGGTCACTGAGACAAAGGGATGGGGCCTAGGAAATTCTGACCAAGGAGAACGGGGAGGAGAGGATCAATAGGGAGAAAGGGTAGGTAGATAAAATGTGTTGGGTGGACTCCCCATATGAGAGGTAGAGGCAGCAATGATTAGGGAAGGATATACCACGACGATGAAGGTTGGGAATGGTAAGGATATTGTCCTAAATGGAGAGCCACATGAATAATTTAACCTTGGGGATCAGTTGAGGTTTCCAAATGAGCTATGATGGGAACCAAGGAGGTCGAGGGTTATCAAATAGGGCGTAGGTTTAATTAATAGAGAAGAGGTCGGAAGGGGAAGGGACCCAAGGTATGGAATCCTCCATAGGGGAAGAGGGGATGACACAGAGGTGGAGGAGATATGAAAGGGTAGTAGAGGTAAACTTATGGTCAATAGTAAGGCCTACATTCTAGAGGGAATTCCATGAAGAACATTCTAGGATAAAAAATTACTTCCTTTTGACCTAAAGAGGGCATCTATCATAGGTCAAAGACACACCAGGTCCTTTCTATCCTGGAGAGGACAACTACCCAGATAGAGGTCGCTCTAAAAATTGATTCTAGCTCTATTACCAAGTTTCCATCTAATACCCTTATGAATAATCTGATTTTCCTTGATGATGGAATTCCAAACTACAAATCCTTTGATTGGGTGAGGATCATCTAAAAAGTTTAGGTTGTGCCATAGGTACTTAGCCTTGATGATAGACACCCACAAAGAGTCTTCATTGGTAAGGACTCTCCACCCTTGCTTGGTAATGAGTGCCAAGTTCATGTTACAGACCTTATGCTCTTCGATGCCACCGTGCTCCTTCCTGGTGAATATCTGGTTCCAAGCCACCAAGTAAATTCTTTGCTTGTCTTCTAACCTAGACTAGAGGAAATTCCTTTGGAGCTGCTCGATGTGATTACAAACTTTGGTAGAAATTTTTAAGAAAAACATGAAGTAGATGGGGATGCTTTAAAGAGTGGCTTACACCAGGGTGGCATTGCAAGATTGACTGAGAAGGTTGCCTTTCTATCTGGCTAGATTTTTATATGTGCATTCAATGATGGGATTCCACAAGGATTTTTTGGATCAGCCTTCAAAGAGGGCAAATCCTAGGTAGGTTGTTGGGAGGGTGCCAATGTAGCACCCAAGAGTAGCTGTGATGCGGGATTGGTGTCTCACTAGAGTGTTGAAGAAGTAGATATTACTTTTTTCAAAGTTGACTTTTTGACATACTGCATCCTCAAAGGTGAGGATGATGGAATTGATGCATCGGGCTTGGGGGACTGAGGCCTGAGTAGCCAGGATAGTGTCATAGGTGAACTGTTGGTGAGACACAACACTGGAGGAAGTAGGTTTAATGCTAGATATGGACCCTTCAGTGCAAACATGGGTGAGGGCTCTACCAAGAGCCTCTACAACAATGATGAAGAGGAAAGGGGAGATGGGGTCATCTTGCCTAGCCTATAGGGGAGCCATTGACCAAGATAGAAATTTTTTTTGAGGTAATGCACCCTTTGATAAAATCAATCCAATATGAGTGGAAGCCAAATCTATGGAGGAAAACTAGCAGGAACTCCTAGGATATCCTATCGAAAGCTTTGTTCATATCAAGTTTCATAAGGAGGCCAACTTGGCCGCTAGTAGAAATGTAGTGGATGATTTCATGGATGATGATGACATCGATGATTTGTCTTTCATGGATGGAGCTACATTGATTCAGGGAGATGATGGAGGGGAGGATGAGTATGAGCCTAGAAGCCAGTGCTTTGGTGAGGATTTTGTATAGAACATTACATAGGCTAATGGAGAAGAAATCAATGAGGATGTAGGTCTGGTTGACTTTGGGGATGAGGGCTAGGATGGTGGAGTTGATGTCTCCTAGGATCACTTTGTCTGTCTATATTTTTTGAATTCATGAGACCACATACGGGCCTAGGATGTCCTATAAGTGTTTAAAAATATGGGGGAAAATCCATCTAACCCTTGAAAATTTCCCCTCTACATGGAAAAAATAGTAGATCTAATTTCCTCAGTAGAAAGAGTAGCCAGAAGCATGTGATTTTGGTCTAGAGTGACTAACCTTGGGATGTGTTGGAAGAGGCCCTTAGAAGTATGGTGGTCGGATATAGGAGAAGGTCCAAGGAGATCCTCAAAGAAGAGGACTACCATTGCTTTGATTCCCTAAATACTAGTAACCACCTATCCATCTTGCTAGACCAGCTCTCTGATCTTGTTGCTGCCTCTGTGCCTCATTGTTGTGGTATGGAAGAACTTGGTGTTTAAGTCATCTTTTTTGAGCCAATTTACCCTGGATTTTTATTTCCAAAAAACTTCCTCATTATTCAAGATGTTGTGGTAGTCATACAAGAGGAATTTCTTAGCATCTCGAAGGGTGGGCTCAAGATCACCATCCTAAGAAACAACCTCAATATCATAGAGTTGGGATTTGATTTATTGCTTCCTCTATAAGATATTCCTGAACATATCTTTATTCCATATTTTGAGATTGTATTTCACATGTCAAAGCTTGTTGCTAATATGGGATATTTTGGATTTATAGAATGACCTGGTCTACCATTGAGCAACAAGAGACTTAATATTTGGGTTGTGAAGCCACATTGCTTCAAATATGAAGGGATATTTGAAGGATGAGGTATGTGGATGACTCTCTATAAGGAGTGGATTGTGATCAGATCCAATCCTTGGGAGAGAGTGCATGGTTGCATCACCAAACTAGGGGATGGCATTGATAGAAATGAGGACCCGGTCTAGGCACATATGGATCAGTTGGTCATATTTCTTGTGGTTGGTCCAGGTGAATCATGGTCCTCTAAGATTGACATCCATTAATTCATTTTTATTAACAAAGCTTGCAAACTGCTCATAAGATCTCTCAGTTATTGGGGACCCACCCTTCTTTTTATAGGGAAAGAGGGGGAGTTGAAGTCCCCAGCCAAAATCTAAGATTTTGAGGAAAAAACATATCTT
Source organism: Wollemia nobilis (assembly GCA_028583015.1). NCBI lineage: Eukaryota > Viridiplantae > Streptophyta > Pinopsida > Araucariales > Araucariaceae > Wollemia > Wollemia nobilis. Next base: position 112,731 of record JAQPPZ010007829.1, on the reverse strand, counting down.
ATCCAGCTAAGGTAATCCCAAATAGATCTTCTCCAGGAAGGAGATTTTGGGGCATACACATTTGATAGGATCCAACGAGCCCCATCATCCTTGTTGAAAAATAGAATGTTGATGTAGTTCACAACCATTGAAATTTTTTTTACCTCTATTTGGTTGGATCCCATAAACACAAGAGGCCTCCTGAGGCTCCATTGGCTAAGCTAAAGTAGGATGTGGAGTCCCTCCAGATGTAATTAGAAATAGAAGAAACATTTTGAGATTCGAGTTTGGTTTCTTGAAGGAGAAAAATTGTAGGTCTATGTTCCTTCCTCATGGACTTGACCAAGCATTATTTTTTTCCATTGAGGCCTCTCACATTCCATGAGAGGATCTTCATTTTGAGATTTTAGTTGATGAGCACTTCCATATCCCTCATGGGGGGGAATATTGGTTCTAGGTTGATCTTGATTCTTTGTGAGCTGAGAGGACTCTCTGAGGGTGAGCTGAGTGCTATTTGTGACATCGTCTGAATCTTACCTAATTTTTATATCTTGTAGTGAGGGTTGGCCCGTCTTCTTAATTGAACCCACATTCACTATAGGTTTTTTAAGGGAGTGGAAAGAGGGGAGGTTGGGGGGTAGGTGTTAGGATATGGGGAGGGGTAGACGAGGATGTTGAGAGTTGAGAGGGGGAGGGGATATAGGGAGGGGACCATAGTGGGTAATTGAAATTGGGTATAGATGGGTCAAAGGGGGTTTATCAGAGGATAGAGGGGAGAAGTGGTTTGACACAGGGACAATCGAGCTATAGGGGGGAGAAGGGTCCAGCTAGGGGGAATCCAAAGGATCCTACCCATAACTAGGGATCTTCTATAGGGGGTCGAGGGATTTTAGGTAGGATCAAGGCCCTAGGGGTGAATATTTTTGGGATTTCAATGAATAATTTATAAGAGAGGAGTGGAGGGATGATAAGGGCACTGAGAAGTAATATGGACCTGACTACAACAATGATCATATAAATGAAGTTTATTCTTATATTCAATAGCTTGGGTGAAGGTACAAACCTTGGATATGAGATTGATTGATGACGGTATATCAACATCTAGGTTGGAGTTCATGCACATGCAAGCTTAAGTCATTTGGGTCCCAATCCACATTGGGGGATCAAAGGTTATCAACTCCCCAATGCTTCTTGATATGCTGTAGAGGATGTCCTCATGCCAGAATTGAATGGGGAGGCCAGGATGGCAAATCCAAATTGGAGCAACATTGATGCTCTAGGTGGTTGGATTGAAGTCAACTCCCCACTTGTGAAGAAAAATGCCCCTTCGACCATAAAACTGAAGAACATAATATTATACTAAGAGGGGGGTGAATATTATAAGACCACTTTTTACTTTTCTTTTCAAATAAATATTATGCAGTGTATAGATAGCAGTATCAATAGTAGTAATCAAAGCAATACACAAAATACCATACACAATAGAGACACCACAATTTACGTGGTTCACCCAATGTGGGCTACTCCATAGAGAAAATATTTTACTAAATTTTTCTCAATAAATATCTTTGGGAATCCTTCCCAATTAAAATATGGACCTCTATCCAAATGAGATGTTGATCCCCTAAACCCAAGTTCGTGGATCTCTTCCACAGGAGAAATCTTTCCTCTTCTACTCTAGCTAGTGATCTTCTATAAGACTCTGTCTCTCTGCTGCACTGACTGATGGATCTCTCTCCACTTGAAGAATCCTCACTCAGATCTATTTTCAATTTTCTTGTCTTCTGGATCTCTATCCATTGAGACACTATCCTCTATACTCTGTCACCTCCAAAGATCTATCTCAATACTATACTAAACTTAGTCCAGTTGATCTAGCATAGCTCTTCTCAATATCTTGTACTAAAAATAGTTCATTCAGTATAGCACAACTCTGATCAATATCTTATACTAAACATATTTTATTTAGTCTAGCACAAGTCCACTAAAATCTATACTAAACATAGTTCATTCGGTCTAGCATAAATCTGCTCAATAGATCCACACATAACCTTCTCGAATATGCTCAACAGGTCCACATAGAACCTACTCAAATCTACTCAATAGGTCCACACAGAACCTGCTCAAATATGCTTTACAGGTCCACATAGAACCTGCTCAAATATGCTCAATAGGTCCATACAGAACTTGCTCAAATCTGCTCAACAAGTCCTCTCTAGGACTTGTCCAAATTTGCTCAATAAGTCCTCTCTAGGACTTGTCCAAATCTGCTCAATAAGTCCTCTCTAGGACTTGTCCAAATCTTCTCAATAAGTCCTCTCTAGGACTTCCTCAAATCTGCATAGCAAGCTTCCACAAAATATTACACAAAATTAGTCCACAAGCCTTCTCAAAGACTTACCTCAAATCAGTTTAACAAGCTCACATAGAACTTGTCCAACCTCATAGAATCATAAAGAGAATTGTTAGATATTCAATATGTTCTATACTCAATGCTCAATAAATATATCAATTCAATCTCATAGAAGCATAAAGAGAATTTTTAGAGACTCAATATGTTCTATACTCAAATCCTAATCTCAACTCAATCTCAATATCATAGAAGCATAAAGAGAATTGTTAGAGACTCAATATTTTCTATACTCAAATCCTAATCTCAAATCAATATCAATATCATAGAAGCATAAAGAGAATATTTAGAGACTCTATGTGTTCTATTCTCAAATCTCAATCTCAACTCAAATCAGAATATAGAATAGTTTGTTTCAAGGAACTTGAACAACCACTTCACACAATTACTTGACTAGGCTCAATCAACTCTACTCAACCAATCACCTCAAGGAACAATCCTTTCCACAAACCCTAGTCCAAGCATGTATCAACCAACTCAAAATGTTTCCAACAATGCTCAACAACAAATCTCACATAACAATGATACTCATGTTCTTAACTCAAGTTCAAGTTCTTTGCATGACCAATTGGCTTAAAAAATAATGCTTATAAAACAATATTTTAATCACAACTCTCAAACTAGAAAACCTTGAAGCATTAAACCAACAACTCCTCAAAAAAGGAAACCACAATCAATACTTTTCTCTGTAAAGATATTTTCAAAAATCAATCATCCAAAAATATCAATGAATAATATTGCCCATACCTTTTTGATGCCTTATGAGTTTATCCACTAAATCTGCCACACTCAACATATTTTCTTTTTCCAATCTCAACAAGGGTTAGAGGTCTTGAGTAATAATACAATAATAAAAATAATATCTCAATAACACCTTATTGCTCCTACTCAATCAAATGCACCATACCCTCTTATGCAAGAAATAAACCCTCAAAATAATGAATCAAACTTACTTTTGAAACTCCTTGACAAAACCAGAAATATCTCCTTGCACACATCTTATTTCTACCTCTAAGTAATCTAAGCAAATAGCTCTCAAAAATAGCTTTCCAATGATATATAATATGATATACTTACAAAAATAAAATTAGCAGAAATCTCTATCTTTCCTAGGGCATACCATATCCTTATTTCTCCTTAGGCAACCTTGGCAAAAATTAAAATATTAAACAATATCAAAAATTAAATCCACTTGCCTTGTCCTCAGTGGGATTTGATCCCCCAATGTCCTCCTTCCCAATGCCTTAGCCGCAGCCAAGCTGCCATTTGGCCATGTGCCCTGACATGTCTAAAATGGCACATCCACCATAAAGATTCCATGAACAACGCTTCTCTGAAAAACAAAAAGCGCTTCAAGCGCTTCTTCCTTGCAATCTAAAAGGCCTCACACGAATCAAACGTGGGACCTCCTCCTTATTACCAAGCCAACATATCACTAGGCCATGCTGGCCTTTGCACTTAGAGCCTCCGAACCTTCACACCTTTAGCCTTTACTAAATCGTAAGGCCTTCGAAAAACAAAACCTTTTCGTATGCGCTTCGAATAATAATTGCAAGGGATGCCTTGGTAAATGTTTTTAATGGCATTTATATAATGCCTTTGTCCTATTTTGCAATCACATTGGTGCTTCGAATAATTTTGACGTCGACGTGATTTTTAATTTATAATTAATTTAAATTTAAATTTAAATTTAAATATTATAAATTAAAAAGAACCAACCTTAGGTTTAATTTAATTAAACCTTAGAACCTTGTCTTAATGCCCAATCTTGGTATAATTAAATATTATTTATAAAATTTAATTTTTTTGTGAATTTAAATAATTTATAAATAATTATTAAACCTCCTTTTTAACCTCTGCAATAACTCATCTTGGTTTTTTATAAACCAATCACTTAACCTGTGCTCCCAATAATATTAAAATATTATGAAGCCTTTTTCCTTTCACTTTTGCATTGATGAAGCTTTTTCTTGGATGACTTGGGTGACTTTATTTCTTGTCGAATTCCTTAATAAGATTGATAAATCTATCAGGTGACATCAATGACAACTTTGACTTAGAGGACTCAAAATGTCCAACAAAAACCATAGTCCTCAAGAGATAATTCACTGAGAGTCCGCAGGATCATTCAATCGAATAAGGAAAATACCTTTGGTGAGGGCCATCAGCTTCAAAAATCTTCTCAGACATCAAGTGATATTGGCCCACTTATGAATGGATTCCATGTCAGGGAGGGAGCCTAGGAACTTATCGATCAATTAGTTTGAGTTCCATCCAAGGACATTGGACATAATCTCGTAGGGGATATCAAGATTGCCATTAGAAGAGATCAAATCAACCCTGGGTCCCATCACTTGTCTAGGGTTAGGGTTTTCTATGTTTGCATAGGTTCAAGATGAATTAGTCAAACATTCCTCCATTCTCAAAAATTTTTGTTCCCAACCTAGAGGATTTTCCTGAGGTTCAGGATTTGATTATGTATTTATGTGTTGGGCTCTTATGGCTAGCTTGGATGGTGGACCTAGGTCATCTGATTATTCTATGTAAATGGTGCTCTAGCTAATCTGGGAGGTTTGAGTGGGAGGAGGTTCTTTTTTTACCTTGCCAGATGATTTCCCTCGGTTCTTGTTGGCTACAAGTCCTCGGATCTCATTGTAGGAGTTGTATTCCTTGTTGGTGTGTTTAGGGGAGACTCTGGTTCCTTTTCTAGATTCATTTTCATTGGGGTCCTAATTCTCATCTATCGAGGTTGTTATCTCACCTTGAGCTGCTATTCTAGTTGGCTTCCTTCTTGCTTCTACTACTAGACTTACTTGTGTTATCTCCTCCATCACCATCGCATATTTTTTTACGTTTCAAAATTTTTATTGCTTGAATATTTTTTAAATTTCCTGCTTTGTCCTTATCCAGGCCACCACCAAAGTAATATATTTTTCTCATAATTTAAGTTCCCACAAAATATTTTTTAATTGCTCTTGTGAAGACTCAAATTTTTTTAGGTATTCCTCTATTGTTGATGGAGCATCTATTATAGCCTCTTGTACTTATTCTTGAGAAGGTGGAGAAGGGGAGTCTGATGATACTTTGTTTTTCCTCCTTCCCTTTAATTTTGTTTTCTTGCAACTTAGTACCAAGTTTCTATCATTTTTGGCCTTTCAGGTTTTTATATATTTTTCATACAGTTTAAAAAAAATAGTGTCTACTTGATGGCCACATATAGCCTATTTTGCACATGTTTCAACTCTCATCTACCACCATTCCATAATTTTACCACTATCCTAGTCATGTTTCTTCTCCATTTATTTAATCTTGGACTCTTTCAATTGGTGGTTTATGTTCTTATCAATATCATAATCAACTATCTGCTCATAAAAATATTTCCATGGGGGCAGTTTTTCCATATTATTTATGTTCCATTCTAGTGGAGCATTTTCCTTGTTACTTTTACCCTTTTCAAAATTATATCTTGATTTTTTATCAAATTTGAGGGCCCTTTCTGCATTTAGGGCAGTATTCCTTTGCAAGAACTTGTCATCAAGGTCATATCTTCATATTTGTGGAATGTATAGTAGACCTAGTCTCTCCAAATATTGAGTAATTTTCTCATATTGACCCCTTTTGGTTATGGTTATATCATATACGTTGTGATAATAAATCATAGTCCCCTTCCTTCCCTTACGAATGCCAAATTTTACATTGATAAATTTATCTTACCTTAAATATTCTAGAGCTAACAACCTGTTAGTAACAAAATGAGGAAGCAGAAAGGGTTTACTAGTGAAGCCATAGAGTCTAATGATAGTTCCATTTGTAAGGATATACCAATATCCCTCATCAGTGTTCTATAATTGCAACAAATCCTTGGTAAGAGATGATAGCCTAGGGCATTTACCATATATGAATTTAAAAGCTAGCCCAAAAAATTCCATGTTTAACCTATAGTATGACTCGTTGCTCCTTAAATGATTGGTCCAATGATAAAATGGAATAGGGTCTCCATTACTTTTCTTATCCATAGTTGGAATCCAGGGCATCATGTGTCTTACAGTACTATAGAACATCCATATTACATTTGAGCAGTTCCTGAAAGAAGGGTTTTATGATAATCTTTTCATGTTAACCAGTTGTTCATGTGTTCTATTTGAGAGATAGGCAAACCAATCAAAGTAAATCATCTTGATACCCTCTTCAACTTCTTTAGATTTATACATTGTTTCAATGGAAATGTAATAAACAGTGGCTATTTTCCAATCTCTTACATACCAATCAAAATATAGAACCTATAAATAGGCTAACATTGTAAAAAGCTCTAGGTAAGAAAAATGCTCGATGGTGATTTGGGTTTTTGGAAAAGTTTTCCTAGACTTGATAGTTTTAAATTGGTTGTAAACCCACTTCCGAAAATGCTCTCCTTTATGAGAACATCCCTACAGTGAGTAATACTTGGCTTGCTCTAATATGTCGAAGGGTTTAGGTCTTGCAGGAGGGTCTACACCTATGGAAAACAAGTCTTGGTAGGCTTTAGTGGTTATGCTGAATAGGGTTTTACCCTTAGCTATATTTACTACTTTTGTTTTAGGATCATAATATTTTTCTATTGCAAAAATTAATTTAGGGCAATGATGAACCGAATCACATGTAAAATGATAGGAAGGAATTTACACTGATAATACCTTGAAAGGAAATTGGCAGCCCTTCAAAGTACTTACAGTCAATATCTCTTCAGAGCTTGGTACTTATCCATGTCATCTTAGTGTCTGCTACTACTCTTGTTTGATATACATAGCATTCTAGATCGATAGTTACCTATTGTACAACTTCTTGAGTTATATTCGATGCCATTTTTTGAGAAAATCCATTGGATATTTGCTCTTATCAGTGCTTGTTAGCTTTTTATCACTACTCCTTTAGCTCTCTTTGGTAATTTGAAACTATTTGCAAAATGAATGTCCATTAAATTTTAGGTTTATATACCTCTTGCATGCACACATTTCATAATTAATGTAGTTGGTAGACAACTACCCATTGCACACTTCTCAATTCAAAAGATGTGTGACTTGGTGGTAGAAAATTATGTGCTATTTGTTGATAGATCACGGTGTAGCACATGTTAGAACTCACGATATTTTCTATACTATTCCTTTTAAGAGTATCATGTAGCACATGTTATAGCCTGTGATCGTCTTTACTCATTTGAGAATGACATGGAGCACATCATGGGAGAGAGCATATTTTATTCTTTGTAAATCTTACCTCTTGGTTAACAACATGTTTTGAATCGCTAAACTACCTTTAGTTTTTTTGTATGGGAAAATTTAGAAAATAAATCAAAATTATGATACAAATATATACATATTTTACATGAAATGAACTCTTACTCAAAGTATAGTTTTAGATGGAATCCATTAACCAAAATTGGCTGAATATTTCCCTCTAGATCTTGGAGCTGAAAAGAATTTCTCTCTTTAAATTTATCCACTTTGAAAATACCATTCCAAAAAGAGTCAAATTTTTTGTGGTGGTCTAGTTTATCTCTCTCTACATTCCACCTTAGGATAGAGTCACCCACTTTGAACTTCCTGAATCTAGATTTCTTGTCAAACCAAACTTTAGTGTCAACTGAGTGCTTCTAAAAATCTTCATATGCTTGAGTCTTTTTTCTTCTAACTCAAGTAGATGGGTCAATCCAATTTCATCTGGATTCTGGTTAGACTCTTCTTCTAAGTTTACCAAATTTAGAGCTAGTATCTCCAAGTGGATATGTAGGACTTCTTATTTACCATACACCAACGCATAAGGAATAGTCTTAATAGATTTCTTGATGGTAATATTGTATGCCCATAAAACTTGTTCTAAAAGTAGATGCCAACTCCTTTTGTTATACTCCAATGATCTCTTCAAAATTCTATGAAGATTTTTGTTATTTGAATTAGCTAATCCATTACCTTAAGGGTAGTAGTTAGAGGAGTTCTTTAAATTTATACCATATTTATTGGTAAAATCAATATATTTAGCTCCTAAAGCTATACCATTGTCACTTACTATAGATTCAGGGATACCAACCCTTGTGATAAATATATCCATGAATTCAATTACCACTTCCTGATATGATTTCTTTGTGGGAATGGCTTCAACCCATATGGTAAGATAATCTGTAGCAGTTAGTATATACTTATGTCCTACTAAGAAATTGGGATTTATTGTTCCAATGAAGTCTAGTCCCCACTATTGAAAAGGATATTCTATATACATTGGTTTGAGTGGGAATGATGTATTACTAGTCCTTCCCACATACCTTTGATATTCATCACATGCTGTTGTTATCTTGAATGTGTGAGTAAAATAGTAGGCCAGTAATAGCATGCCTTGATGATTTTTATAGTAGTGACCCTTCCTAAAAATATCCTCCAGATAAACCTCTATGGAAATCTTTAATAACCTTTTGCTTTTGATTGTCTTTCAAGCATCTTAGGAGGAATCCATCAAAATTTCTTCTGTATAATACTTATAGCAGTAGGACATACTTCAAGGCTTGAATCCTATATCTCTTGCTTTGTGATGGGTTAAGATCTTGAGGGAAAATTCTTATTTGAAAATATTTGGTCATCTGATCAATCTAGTCTGAACCTTCTAATGGAAACTCTTTAGTATGATCTTCTATTTGTGGTTGGCAAGCTGACATTTATTCTACAACTATATTTTCTATCAATCCTTGGTACAATGTTCTACCTCTAACCAGGTTGGTAGGATATATTTCCACATCATACTGTTGGATTTTAGTAATCCAACTAGCTCTTTTATCTACTAGTTCACCTTGTAAAATAAAACTTCTTACATCTGGGTGAACCACATACACAAGAGTTTTACTTTAAGCCAAGTATTGCCAAAACTTCTTCAATGACTTCATCACTATAAAAATTTGTCTCTCAATAAATTTGTATTTTATCTATTACTCATGGAGGTTTTGACTCCAAAAAAATATGGGATGTTGTTCTCCATATTCATTCTTATGGATAAGCATAGATGCATAGCTCTCATTAGCTCCATAAGCATACAAAATGAAATTCTTACTAAATTCAAGATTTACCAAAACTAGAGTAGTGGCAATGGATTGTTTGATGACTTCAAAATCTTGTTTCCTTGCTTTTGTCCACTTGAAATCTGAATTTTTCTTTAGCAACTTTGAGATAGGCTTTAAATTTTGAGCAAAGTCTAAGATGAAATTCTGAATAAAGTTGATCTGACCAAAGAAATATTGTAAATCTTTCTTTTTCATAGGAAAAGGAAGGGTAATAATTTGCTTCAGTCTATTTAGGTCAATAGATATTTCTTCCTTAGAGACCACATGCCCTAATAGCTTCCCTTCATGAACTGCAAAAAATTACTTCTTTGGGTTAAGAAAGTTGCCAAATTCTCTACATTTCTCAAATACTTTCTCCAAGAGTTCCAAATGGTTTTGTTTATCATGAGATAACATAGTCATATCATCTAAGTAGATGAGAATGACCTTATTGATTAGCTCTTTAAAAGCATAATCCATAGCTCTCTATAAGGAGGCCCTTGCATTGGATAGACTGAAGGACATCCTTTGATAAGAAAAGATTCCCCATTTGGTGGTAAACGTTATCTTGAATTGATCTTCATATTTTACCCAGATCTAATTATATCCAAAGAAACTATCTAACAATGAGAACCTTTCTACTCTTGCAATAATCTGTAGAATATGGTCAATATGAGGGAGAGGGTAGTGATCCTTCAATGATGCCTGGTTGAGATTCCTAAAATCTACACATAGATAGATGTCTCCATTATTTTTTCTAATGGGGACCAAGTTAGCCACCCATGTAGAGTGCTTAATTGGGTATATAATCTTAGCCTTCAACAATTTGAGTAGCTCTTCTCTCATTATGGATTCAATTCTAGGATTCACATGCCTCTTCTTCTATCTAAAAGGCTTTGCATTAGGCTCTAACTCAATAGTATGTTGGATCATATTTTTATCATATACCTTTAGATATTCATATGACTACGCCACATTTTCTTGATATTTAAAGCACAGGGTTCTTATCTCCTCTACCTCTTATGGAGAACAATGGATACCAATTTTGAACTTATTTTCTTTCTCAATCACAATATATTTATATATTTTTTGATTGATCTCCATGACTCTAGATTTTCTCCCATCTTCATTATCAAAGAGGCTTTCTAGAGTGACCAAATCTCTAGGGATATGATTATTTTTCAATTGTATGATGTATTTCTAATCTATCTTATTAGGAAGTCCCTATTGAATAGTGGATATGCAATATTATCTAACCATAAAGTCAATGATCTGATCATCACTTTCAAAAACCTACCAAAAACGTTTGGCTATCTGGTACTGCAAGCCTGAAAACTAGTTTGATCTTACTATCTTTAGATGATCCCATATCTAAGTAGGGTTAAAATTGGAACCTTTAACTACCAAGGAGTCATCTAGTGTGTTCTAGTTTCTAGGGATAAAATGAATGTTTACAACATCAAAGGATTCCATAAAATACCATACCCTATTTCTATATGCTCTTAGGTAATTGTGCTTACTGTTGCATCTCTCCCTTACTTGATTGACTATCAACTTAAAGTAACCATATATATTTAGTATTTTGATACCCATGCTCTCATATTGCATTAGACCTAAGCATAAATCTTTGTATTCTATAGCATTGTTAGTACAACACCATGTCATTTTGTATGCAAAAAACTTTACACCCTTTGAGGGAGACTATAAAAATACACTTGCAGAAACTCCATTTCTGCATCTTGCACCATCAAAATGCATATTCCAAGTCTCTATCTCCCTTAAGGATTGATTGGATATGGTAGGGATATTTTTCTCAGCTTTTGAATAAATGTTGTATGGGCCCATTTCTGTAGAAAACTAGCTGTAATATTCTCTGAATAGAAATTCATCCTTTACCTCTAACTCTTCAAAACGTTCTACTAGTTCAAACTCATCTAGGGGTGTGAGATTGCACATATATTCTTTCATATTCTCAATGTGATAGGACATAGGATTTTTAGGTGTTATCCTTATCCTCTTTTCCTTGAAAGGGATTATCATGCCAGAGTAATCCAAGTACATGTAACCTCCTAACTTGGTAGTGAACTCTCTAGAAAGGCATAGGCCAAAATAAGGCTCTAGATATACTACCACAATTTCTTGCACAATTGTGACCTATGGGGATCTATGTAGTCTCATTAGTACATATTTTACTACTTCAACTTTCTTAAATGGTGTCCCATACAACTATAAAAATCTAGGACAAGATCTGGTATATTCCATACCCATCTCTTAACAGACCGCATTGGGCATGATAGTGGTAGAGGCCCCTGAATCAATTATACAATTGTGAACTATCCAGCCCTCCATCCTCAAGGATATGTAAAAGGGAGGGGGTTTGTTCTTCATAGTAGCAGGAGACATTTTCTCCTTACCAAAAGGCATGCTAAGGATGGTGGTAGTCTACTTTTCTTGGGAATTTTTATTCAAAGAATCTTGAAGTAGATCTATTTTACTAGGGATGAAGAAGTTATCATAGAGACTAGACTTAGAGGGGATTCTTTTCATATCTTCCACAATGTTATATTTTAAATTTTCTAAAAGGGGTCTCTCATACTTATTTTATGGTTCACCATATTTCATATTGTATTGTTGTATGGATTTAACCCTTTGTATTTTAGTTATGGAAGAAAATATTTGCTTTTCTTGTGCTTCACTTTTGGATCTCATACTTTCTTTGTCATTCTCTTTGTCATATATCTTGAGGAAATTGACTTCTCTCTCTTGAATCTTAAGGAGTATGTCCCTCTTTTCAGCTTCTTTGGGGATAGTAAATTGATCATTATTTTGTGAGGGAGGGTCTTTCTTATTTTTATAAGGGACCTAAAACTGATCCATCTTTTGTGGATCTACTTGCAATATCTTTTTACTTGATCTTGTCATGACAAAAATATGTTCTTCTTCATCAATATCTTGCCCAACCATGATCTGATATGGTTGCCATAGAATATTAACTCTACCTTTCGATTTCCTCTCTACCTTTTCCATGGCCTTCTGCACATGACGTTGATACATAACACATGATTCTAAATTATGAGGATCGTTACATACAAGGCACCACACATTCACAAGACTAATTTTAGAATAATATTTTTGATCTTCTTGATTTGCATTAACTCTGATCCCTACACTATTGCTGATACCAAGATTTTAATATCTATTGACATAGAAGAATCTCTTTTTTTGATATATCTCTATCTCTATTTTCTTCATTAAATTCATCTTGTTACTAAGTGTTTTTAAAGTACTCTAAATATCAAGTAGCACATTATATTCTTGAGGTGTTTGATATGGGAGTGGTGGAAAATGAAATAAGATAGATGGTATTTTAGGGGTTGGAATTTGAGCCATAAGAGGAAGTGGAAATTACAAAGGATGGGGATCCATGTAAGAAGATGTAGCCTTCTAACTTTGGACATGATAAATTTTAAAGCAGTAGGGCATCCGAATTTTTTGGGGTAACCTTCCTACATTAGTGAGGATGTTTTTAGATTGTACGGCTACATTGTAGACTTAAGGGAAGGTGTATATCCTTGAATATTGAGTTTTTAAACCTAATCTCGATACAAGGGCTCTAATATAGTACATAAAAAAGGGGAGAAATTGGCATAACTTCAGGTGGAATCCTTTTCCAAGTTCTACTAAATCTTAGAATAAAGTCTGAAACCAACTCTTATTGATGCTTTTGCATTGATGTGAACTAATTTAGGAGAGAAAAGGGATCAGTAGACTCATTTAAATATTATAAAAATGGATTTGCTAATTTAGACCATGAAGGAATGCTATTGTCCTCTAAGGTTATGAACCAATGTAGTATTTTCCCTCTAAACGATAGAGCCATAATTTTGATAATCACATATTTTTTTATGTTATGAATTGATGCTATATTTAGGATATATTTGCAATGCTCATAGGTATTTTTTTCTAATCCATCATAAGTAGGTATGGATTTGGATATATCTTGAGGGATATCATGCATGTAGGCAAGCCTTAGGGGACCAAATGTATTCCAATTAGGGTATTTTTGTAGGGGCTGGTTTGGAGCCACATTCACATTATTAGATATATTTCTAGGTACTATTATTCCTGGGGGTGGCCTCAAAGGAAATTAAGGGGATGTTTCTGGTGGAGCCTCATATGATTGAAAATATGAGTTCAAATTTATTATGACATTGGATCCTCTCAAAGGGAGATCATAAAAGATAAAAAAATCTGGATTCTTCTTTGTAGACAACCTAGTATTTATGAAAAATTATGAGCTATTGATATGGATTTTATGGTTTCTTACATTCAAGGAGTCACCTAGTGAATTTAATTTTCACCGCTTAATGAGGTCAAGAAAATCCACTAAATCTTGATTCCTCCAGGAAAATGTAAAAATGAAAATTTTGTGGGTTAGCTAATGTTCTTGTAAACAAGGTCCCAATGGGTGTGCCAAACAAATTGATATCAAGTAGAGCTCAAAACTATGACTATTATATTCTTAATTCTGATTATGTGCACACCCGCTAATCATAGTCCAAAAACCAACATTGTATGTATTAAATACTACTCTAATCCAACCTCTAGAGTAGGCTGGTATACCTTGTCAACTGATAAGGTGTTCACTCTTTTAAGCTTAATTAAATGTTTAAAATATAGGGATAGAAATGGATTTAGGGTTAGAAAAGGTGATGATTAAATAGTGGCTGGATAAAGCTAACAACATAGGCATCTACAGGAAAACTATTGCCAATCAATTTCTAGTGTCCCACACTTGCGATTAAAAACACTCAAAACATGTAATATTCATAAATTAGACAAACAGAGACATACTTCAAAAAGTTATTTCAAATGTCCAAGATACTAATAATCCAATATAGAAAAATAAGATTAGTACCTAGACTAACAAAAAAGAACCTCTTGCAAGCATAGATTCAATCATAAAATATTTCAAGGTGCTCTAAGCTAGCAATCTAATATAAGAAGAATAGACTAACCATAGTAGCAATGGAAAAAATGCATTCACAACTTGAATCTCTCAAAATATTATAGAAGATACTAGCCTGAGGTAAACATCCAAATAATGTCCCTTCTATTGATTTGTAGAAAGTATTTACATAGTAGATAAAGCAAACACTCTAAAGCTGACCCCAAAAAATGAGTGTTCGACCTATTTTTATTGTTTTACATATTTTATAGATTAAGAAAAAATGGAACATTACAAGGAAACTAAAATGCTAGATCAGTTAGGTGCTGAGGTGGTAGCCTCTTATTCATATTGGAGGAAAGAAGAAAATATGGATCTTGTACATCTTCTACAACTTCGCCTATGCAACTTGTTGGGATTTCATGGAGTTTGGATTTCAAACTTTGGAAAATCATCATCTAGACCGATCACTATTCTTGGAGATGATATCTAGCCATAGATCTACAACTACTCACTTATTAGTTCTTTATACATTATATGTGTCGCCTTCTAGTTCACTTTGATCAACCAAGTCCTATTATAGATTTTTTATATGCCTTAGAGAGCTTTGAAACAAATAGACCACTGATCCTTTCATGAATGGCTAAGATTTATGCCTTGCTCTTATCATTAGCTCTGCAGTGTGGAACCATGTCGTAGCCCGCTTCTTAAAGCATGCTATTAACACCTTTGACTACTTTGACCATGGGCTAGAGCAAAAAATTCTTCAGTGTATAAATGTGCTTTAAGCTACACGAGGTGGAGTATTGCATTGGCCTACACCTTTTAATGTTTAGGTCATATTTCTTTAATTTTCATCTATGACGTAGAAAAAATTATGAACCATGTTGTTGTCCATACCTTAAAATTCGCATGTACAAGGTTGACTAATGTTGACCATAGGGTAGAACCTTGCTCTGGCCAGCATGGGGTATAACATTATGCTAAAATTCATGATATGGAACCTTGCACTGGCCCACTCCTTGGAATACTCCATGAATTTTGACTGCTTTAATCATGAGCTAGAACAATGTTCTATATCACGCAGTATGGAACACACTTTAACTTTCGTAGGCTGAAGCGGTGTTGTAATCTGTTATTCAAAGAGCGGTGATGTCATATTTGACCATTGTGGATCGTGAGCTAGAAAAAAATTCTACGTCATGTAGGGTAAAACATGTTGTGAATCGTTATACTTTATTTATATTGTAGCCTGCGATCTTGAAATTGCTAAGCATGAATTTTGACTACTTTGATCGTGGGGTAGAACAATGTGTGTTGTACCGCTGCCATAGGATAGAACCAAATCCTTCAAGACTTAGATAATTTTACAAAAAAATTCTAAGGATGTTGTCATTTTGGGCCTGAATTTAGGATTTTGTGTCTACAAATACCATTATTTATAACGTATTGTGTAAAACACAATGTGGTGGTAAAACACAATGTGGTGGAAAAACAAGAAACTTATGGTTTATTGAGAGGAGATGAGTTGATTTTTCTGTCCTAGTGGGAGGATGGGATTACCAATGAATATTTTATTTTTGTCTTACCCCCTCACTTGGCGAATGAGTTAAAGAAAAAAATAGATGAGACCCACAAACTGATTGAACAATGTGGAAGGTGGAGAGGAGTGGTTTATGGATGAGGATGTCACAAATCAAGATCAATATTAATTACCCCAATTTTGGATTGGGCATGTATCATAAAATTATTTTGTCTTTGGTAGAATTATGATCACTTGTTATGTGGTAGATGGACCAGCCATTGAGGGTATGCGTGTGATACTAGAATTATTTAGAGGTGGAGGTCTATTTTTACGACCTCGATTGTAGTCACCACATGTAAACCCATATTGGAAGTGGCAAGGTGCATACCAGTTGCAAATTTTATAATATGTTCTTCTTTTGTGACCCAAAAAAAAGGGTTTTGATGATAGCCTTTGGCAAATTTTATTGGACGTATGTGACTCCAAAACTATATGATTGAATATTGAACTTGATTCAAGATACAATAAATTGTTTTTGTGGAATGGGTCATGATAGGTTGGAGATGAGTTGAGAAAAAAGTGGAACATGACAAGAATGGATGGAGAAATTATGGTATTTTTTATTTTTTTTGAACAAGAATCCTTATGGTGATCTACTCATCCTACGAGATTGTATGGATAACTAGTCACTACAACCGATTGGTGTCTAGAGTAGATACCTAGGTATAATATTCACTTGATAATCCAATCTAGCTGATCTACAAAAAAAAGTGTAAATCCTAGGGTAGTGCAGGAAAGAAAAATTTATTCTAGATATTGAAAAAAATATTTTGGTGCCTCTAGAGCCTTTTGAACTGAAAGTGACCAAAGGGGTTTAGTTACTTTGGAGCCTATTTGGATTGAAAGCGACCAAAGGAGTTTGGTTCCTTTGAAGCCTTTTGAATTTTTTTAATTATTATTATTATTTTTTGACCAAAGAGGTGTCTCCTTTGGAGCCTTTTTTTAAAAATTTTCTAGAGTGGAGCAAAGGACACAACCTTATAACCTTGCTATGTATTATGTATTATGACGAGGCAAATGGTGCTACCTTAAAACCTCATGGTTGAACATGTTATGGAATGAGTAGAATGTATATGAAATGCATATTAGATGATAATGATTGACATAGATTAGCATATGTTGGGTGAATGAATGTTGATGCTTAATTGATTGTCATTCAAGAAAGTTGTGGAATATTCATTAGTAAACTTAGCATGAATTTCATTTTTTTTTGGTTACATAGGTGAATTGGTTACAACCTTTATTTTTAGTAACTTCCAGTGCAAGGTTCAAACCATCAATGATTGCTTCCAACTTAGCATGAATTTCTTAATCAAGGGCACCAACACAATGGCACTAGTTTGATTGTGGGGTGCATGGGGACTTGAAACATGAGACATGAATGGGACTATGCAATAGTGGTGTTGGTGATTATGGTGATTATCCAATTGCTCATCTTAAGGTTGAAGAATATGAAAGTGCATTCTAGAGACTCAAACATTCTAGTGATCCCAAACAAACTCATCTTGTAATCTTACGATTCCACAAGATACTTAAGGTAGCCTAGTGGAGTCAATTCTCTTAAGGAACAACTATATTTATAGAGAATGTTCATTTGCAATTGTGAGCAAGTGGAGACTAATCCATTGTGATATACACCAATAATATAGCTCATTTGCAAGCATACATTGGTCTATACAAAAAAAAGGTCGCTAATGTGACAAACATGTCACCACGTGGAGGGCATACTCCACTACCAGTGAGTGTCTATAGCCCCGATGGAGATAGCCCCATAATACTTTGATGTTTCTCCATTGTTAGCCAGACATCTATAGCCCCAATGGAGACATCTAAAATCCCATGGATCCATTATGAATGAATACTAATTGTTTGAATTTTCATTGTTTCTCTATATTTATATTTTCTTCTATTTTTCTTTCTTTTTTGGATCTGTACGATCATATTATGCACCTGATAGGATGAGCAGGGGAAACCTTTTAATTTATGTCAATAGCTACACATGAGTTTGTCACTCCAAGGCATCACAATGTGATTAATATATGATAGATGTGTGTGGTCCAAAAGAAATATGATTTAACCAAGAACAACCTGTAGCACTTAAGGAATGTTTAACGTTCAATGGAGGGTGTCTAAAACACTAGGATTGGCTAAGTTATTGAAAGACCTAGAGATTCCTCAAACTAGATACTATCAAAGAAATAATGTGTCATGAAAAAGAGGAAATGCAAAAATGATAATGATGTAATTTTTTTTTTGCATGCTTATGAATGATGGAATGAGACCAATACTAAAATAAAGGTGCCCCTAATTAAAAAACAAGACTCGATAGACTAAAAATTATCCAAACTAACCGAATGAAAACCAATACAACATATGAAGTGCATGACTATAAATGATAGGAATGCATGAGATGCAATGTGGAGGGTGATGAAAGTAGAATATATACTAATTATGAATGCAACCATATTAAATGATAATTATGAATTGTTATAAGCCCATAACCAATACCCTTGTACATGCTCTCATGGAAGGAGATAATTTACAATTGATAGATTATTATGTTGCGTAGGTGGCAAAGGTGGAGGTGGTGGATCAATGGGTGCGTCGGGCTGCTCATGTGGAAGGAGATAAAGAAATATGGATTATGGAATGGAAAAAATGTAGTGGTAGAACTCATCCTCATAAATAATGGATATTATGGGAGCTGATTCTTCTTTAGATCTATCAGAGGCAATCAAGGATATGTCAAATGCCTCATAAAAATATATTTTAGAATTATCATAAAAAATGGTATCGATCATGGAGATTTATGAAAACATTTTAGGAAAAGCTTCGTGTAGTAGAGGCATGAATTCATGATCTATATATTTATCCTTGCCATCCTCACTATCATAACTATCCTCCTTGGGATCTATGGTGAGTTGTTGAAATTCCTCCTCGAAGGAGGTTGTGGAGGATTGTGGTTTGTATCCCAAGCTGACACTATCATACACATCTCAATATAGAGGTTAAACAATATTGTGAACACCTTGCCTGTGTCACCCTAGACCATATCCTTGATAGTTATCATGTCAAAATTAGTACATGAGGAAGGATAGATTAAACAGGTAATCAATGTTGGAACAAAACTATGATTGGGGTTCATCTAGAGGTAATAGATCATATGAATAATCAATTCCCTCATAGATAAAATAAATCCAATTTTGTGAATAACCCATATTGTACACCACACCTATTACTAAAGGTGGATCATGTGGGCAACCATAATCCTTGATAATCTCAATAACTGGTGGGGTAATTGTGAAATTTTGGATAATGTACTCACCAAATCTTGGATTTGTGATATGAGCTATGAATTGCGTAGGTATGGTTGGAAATGGAGCAAAGGTAGAGGTGAAGATCTCAAGAGTGGTCTATGGCTCAAATGGGAAAAATAGTATATGTTGCAAGGGTACATCATAGATAGCCAGATCTATCTGCAAAATATTTGATTGTGAAGGTGGGTCTAGTTTAGTGGAGATGACAATGGTTTGGGGATCAATATGAGATTGGGTGAAGATGGATGTAGAAAAAATTGGAGCAGTGTATGATGAGGGGTGATGAATGGTTGTGGATATCGATGAGGGGTTAGGCAGTTGGCTTTGAGAAGTGGAGGCTTGTCCCCCTACATGAAGGTTGGATGAGTGGAAAGCTAATTATTTGGATGGTATTATGGGGAAATTGGAAGATGGATTTGAGGGGTTGGGTTGGCTTGAATAGGTTGAGGTGGCATAGTAGGATTTGGTGTAGTTAGAGTGTGTTCAGTATGCATTGGTATGTTTGGGTAATTTTATTATGTGATTGATTCACACCTCTTTAACCTTGGGTAACTATGTGAATAGCACCTACAAAACCTTGGTATGTTAGAATATTATTGATGTGATTGACTTGGTTAGGAGGAACTATAGAATTTGATACCCTAGTTGCTAGTTGTGCTACCTCACATTGAGGAAGAGGTTTTTGGTAAATCCCAAGGTTTTGATTTGGTGGTGCTAAAGGATTATCAACCTTAATAGCTCCCTTGTAAATGAAATCTTGTATGATGTCCTTAAAATGATAGCAATCATTGATATCATGGCCCTTATAACAATAGAAGGTGCAATACTGGTACTCGTAATTGCTACCATGATATTTATTAGGATCTTTAGGTTTGATTTGTGGTAGGTAAATTAATTGTGCCTCATATAACCTTTGAAATATGGTGGAAAGAAATACAAAAAGTGGAGTGTAATTACAGGGTGGTCTATTTTATTGTAGACACAATAATTATCTAATGTAGTAGTGGGATTTTGTACTTGTGCCAGGGGTCGTACTACTTGGTACCCTTGTTGTTGAGGTGGTTTTTGAGTTAGGGGTTGTTGATATTGGACTTGAGTTTGCTGATTTGGAGGTTGAGGTGCACTCAAGACCACTTGATTTACCTGGACATGTTTGTATTGGCCATGGTTATTCCCCCTAGAGTTTTTGCCTTACCATTCTTTCTTTTTAAGTTTGATTTTTCCCTCCTAGATTTTAATTTCTTCAGTAATTATAGCTTGAGCAAAATCTTCTTCGAATGTTCGATAGTGTTGAAGCTATAATAACAAGGAGATTTTTTTAGAACAACTCGTTGTGAACATTTGGGTTAGTTATACCATGAGAAGGGTGCATGTCAATTTTGTGATAACTACCCTCTAGAAATTTCTATAATTATTGACCGATTCATCTTTAAATTTTTGTAGGTTAAACAAGTCATTCAAGGTAGTATTTTTTCTAATGTTAAGAGAGAAAATCTTTATAAATTGGTCAACCAATTTTTCAAAGGTGTATATGCTATGATGTGGTAAATGGTTGTACCATTGTAGAGTGTCATCTCTAAAATTTTAAAGGAATATTCAAAGCATTAATGGATCATTATTTTGAATTCTAAAGTACGTATTAATGATTGTACTTACAAGCTCTTAGGGATACTCTTGCCCTCTAAATTTATCAATATTTGGTATATAAAAATTAGTAGGATATGATGTTGAGGATACTAAAGGATGAATAGGATGGTTGACTAGTTGGTGCAAAGTGGGTTTTTGATATATCATTCCTAGTGTTTACATGGAAAAACTATTTGATTTTGCAAAAATTGATATTTTGGGTCATCCAAAAGTGTTTCAAAACTTGGATTTGTGTTGTGCATATGCCATACATGCTTTTTGTGTGTTTAAATGAGTGAATGAGATCAGGTTTTGATTGGCAAGTGGGTTGATGTTGGTTGAAATTTGATGTTGTGTGATGTTTTGTTGGTATTGATGGTAAGGTGGGGGTTTCTGGTGAGGGGATATACAAATGGTGGTATGTCATGTCGATGTAGTAGCATATACATTTTGAAGTAGTGGTGTAGGTATGGTGATGGTGGGTGGATGTGATACCCATGATGAATCTTGTATGGAGGTATTTTATGTGGATGTTGGGGGTGGTTAAAATCCACTTGGGATTGGGTTTGTGATATGGGATGGACATCTTGTTTAATGCTACTAGAAAGCATCTATTGCAAGTGTTGTAAATATTTTTGGATGATTATTATTTATGTAGATGGGATAGTTGAATGAGTTACAAAATATTGAGCATTTTGTGTGGCATCAACATTGATGGATGTTGATGGAGGATATGTGGTGAAGCATATCACGATCAAGCAAGGGATGATAAGCTACATATGCTTAGTAGGAGGGAATGATATGGGTGTAATTGATGGTGGAATTTAAGAAGAAACATTGGCATGTGCTTTATAAAGTGGGTTGGAGTAGATGATGGTGTGGGTAGATGGTATGGAGATATGTTGGTTGTTGGAAGATGGATGGTGTTGATCCATGGTCATGGATGTAGATTTGAAGAGGGTATTAATGATAAGGTTTTTGGTGTGTTGAGGATGTGAGTATATTGGTTCCTAATGGAGTGTGGGAATGGAGTGGGGTGGGATGTTGAGAGGGGGTAGATATGGAAAAACTAGGTTCAAATAAGATCTAATAGCATCAGTATCCAAGTGCATGATATGTGGGTCAAAGGGTATTGATGGCTCATTATGGGGGGTCTCTAGAATTATGGTATGGTTGGCCATTTGCATAATATCCAGATCATGTCTATCCTACTACTCTTGAGTTAAAATGGGTATATGATGGGAAGGCCTGGTGAATAGGTCCACTAAATGGCTAGTGATGCACCCCCTTGTGCAGTTGTGGGAGTGGTCGATGACTAGGATATTTGGGCATAATGCTCCATGGATGAAGAGGTTTGAATTTGGGTGTCAGCTTGGGTGTTAGCTTTTGCTTCATATAGATATCTAGATTTAAATTAGGTCAATACCATAAGCTAAGGGTTTTAAATTGGGTAAACATGGTGAAGCTTAGGAGTGTGATAAGTGTGGTGAATGCAAAAATTATGCTATAAACAAACAAAAAAGCACACAAACAAATACGTTTTTCCTTTTTTCTTCTCTTTTTTTTGTAATTTTATTTTTGTCTTGTTCATTTTTTGAAGGAGTTTTGGTCCTTATTCAAAAAATAGTTATTTTTTATTTTTTTGTGTGTTATATGTAACCTAGTACTACAAAATATGAAAGGTGAATGGTGAAGTGGAATCTAATTGGGTGTGTCCATACCCAGGGCTCTTTCAAGGAATAAGTAGTGAATGGCTTAAGTGGTTTCCTATATGAAGGGTTGGCAATGAGTATCCTAAAGAGACCAAAATTACCTCTCAAAAGAGGTTGTGTTGTCTACGTCCTACTACCAATCTACCTTGACTTTCACTTCACCCTCGGTGGGTTTCGACAATGATGATAGTTGCATTCCATTGATTATTTAACCCTATGGTTAAAGGGTGTCTAACCTAAAGATCACCCATATAATCTCAATGGCAACCAACCTCTTGGTGATGAATTCCAAGATACTATCATTCTAACTATGGATTTAATTAGGGAAATAAATGGTTGGTGATATAATCCAACTCACTAATTTTTTCTCCTCGCACATATATGATATACATATATATTGATGTGTAAAATTATTGCAGTGCATGTATGTGAGGTTTTGGTGTTTTCTTATTTTGTACTTTTATAAATCTAGAAAATGAATGCAATTTAACCTTACTAAAATGCAATTATGGTGTAATTTACATAAAATTCCTACTTGTGAAAATGAAGCTACTTTATTTTGGCAATTTTCTTTCCTTTTTTTGAACAAAACCAAACATAAAATGTTTTACATATACCTATACTAACAAACCATGTTGCAGAAGTGACTATTGATGCACCTTACTCTAGAATGCACCTTTGAATTAATACCTAAAAAAGCAATCTCTTAACCTATGCTATTAAGAGGAGATATGCTATCTTCATAAGAAACAGAAAGAAGGTATTTTTCTTTTAAGAATAAATCAAAATATGAGTAAACTTATAGAACTTACTTATAGGCCTTAAGATCTACGTATTCTTGTGAAAATAATCCATTTGGAATTTAAATCCCTCAAAATTACTTTGTTATATCTATCTCTAAAAGCCTACAACCAACAACATACACAAATCAACAATGAAAATCATAGTAAGGTAGAACAAAACACTTTGGGGGTCCCACCGTGATCATCAATATTGTAGCAATAAAAACAACACCCTATCAAATGAAGATACAAAATCAATAAAAATACATTGAAAATAATATATTTTGTATTGATATGTGTGAGTTATGTTCTCTTTTACAATAAATTTCCCCAATGTGCAAGGGTGATATTACAAATACAACTTGCTTTGAGTACAACAAAAAAGGAGGGGAAAGTTCCTTTTACAAAAAAATGGATATGGGTGCTAATGTATTCATGCTAAAATCAGAATATTATGGGTGGGATTGTGTATCCTCCTATACCACCCTCAACCTAAGCAGGTGCAATCTACACCTGCACACAAGTTCTACAAATAAAAAGTGATCAATAACATATGCAAGGCCTTCATTGTGTAAGGCCCGTATTAAAGAAATATAAAACAAAAAAAACCTTTGAAATCAAATTGTTGAAACAATATAGGATGTAGAACTCATAAGCATAAAATATGCCTTACCGTGTTACCTATGCTGATCTAGATCTAAATTTTTTCACCTGGGACTGTACAAATATGGGTTGCATTTGTGTCAAGGAAAAATATAGGTTGTGTTTGGATCTCTACTATTCCAAATGACATAAAAATTAGAGGAGATATCCTAGGATTTTTTAGAAACATACTCTTATAATTTTAGCTCAATAAGAGTTTAGATGAGTGAGAAATGATTGAAATAATTTGGGTAGTCTTGGGAAAATGTAGCAAAGTGTGATTAGGGATGTACAAAAGCAAAGGCCCATGCTCAGGTCTCTATTCTAAAAATTATATGAAAATTGGTGGTGATATTCTAGTTATTTTCAGGAACACACTCTCAAAATTTTAGCTCAATAAAAGTTCATATGATTGAGATATTATCAAAATAAATTGGATATTCCTAGGTAAGTGAAGATTTTGGATGTGAATCTGGTAGCGTAATGGTATGCAAATATTATCCTCTTTTGGATGGAATTATGGGGGGTATTTTTATGATTATGGAAGGTGAGGGGTCTGATGATAGATGGTAGGATAAGGAATCCAAGTGGCACAAGTAGGTGTATGGATAGTTTGAAGTGTTCTAGTTATGGGGAATATGTGGCAAGGAGGTAGATGTGATTGAAGTAAGGTGTGGGAGTGAGGTGGTAAGCTAGAGCATCCAAGTGGCCAAGGTAGGTGGGATGGAGATTTTGAAGTGTTCTAGTTAGGGGGATATTTGGCACATAGATAGGTGTTCTTGAATTGAGGTGGCAAGTGGAGGGGCAATGGTTGTTGGGACACATGGCAAGGGGAGAGCATCCTAGGGAATATTTTCTAGATTTTATTAAATCTAGAAAATAGAATAATGTGAGTGGTAAATAGACCTAAGAGAGACCTTAGGGATATTTTTATTATGTGGATATCTGGTATGAATGGAATTTGTGGATGGTTAGGATTTTGTGTCTACATATACATATAAATATCTCCCTCTCTATATGTGTGTGTATATATATCTCCATCTTTATATGTATGCATGTACGTAAGGAATATGCTTGAATATTATCCATAGTTTCTAATTAATTCAATATAAATGACTAAAGGTTAAAGCTACTACGAGTTATAAAATAATAACTCAATACTATGAAATTGAGAGAAAGAAGAATTGCTAATAGAAATCAGTAATCTAAGCTTTCATTTCTAGATGATTGATTACCTAAATTTCAATATTTAAGCTTAGTAGATAATAAAATTTTAATGACTATGATTGAAATGAAAAGCTATGAAAATGTATAGTTACAAAAATTGAAACATATAAGAATTATAATTCCATTATATCCTACTAATATAAATAAGTTGTGATGTTTATATTTGTCAAAAATATTGTTCTATGTTGGTTTTTAAGTGTTACTATGGTTACCCTATAAGACTATTGACTATAATTGTTCAAGCCAAAATTAGTGGAATCTAGTGACTTACTTGCAACTATACTAGAGTACAAATATATATATATATATATATATATATATATATATATATATATATATATATATATATATATATATATATATATATATATATATATATATATTTATACATATATATATATATATATTATACATATATATATAATATGTATACATATATATATATATACACACACATACATATATATACACAAACACACACACACACACATATATATTATATATATATATATACACATATATATATACATACATAGATATACATATATATAATTTCATAACACAAAGTCATATAATTCTATAAAATATAAAAGGATAAATTAAAAATTTCTATTTGATATAATGAATCAAATAATTATAGCTATAATATTATCAAATACTTCTATTATTAATGTCAATGTTTCAAAATATATCCATTTACAATGAAATATAAAAATGAATCTAAACCAAAAAATTAACAAGAACAACAATTCTTCTAAAATCTTGTGAATCACATGTTGAAAGTGTAATCTGACTTATGACCAAGGTGTAACAACCCAAAATTTCATCACTCTTCGAGAGAGATATTTTTTCCTTAATACACTTTGAAGAACACAAGCTTACACTAAGAGGAGGGGTGAATAGTGTAAGACAACTTTTTACTTTTTTTTCCCAATAAATATTATGCAATGTATATATCAATATCAATAGCAGTAATCAAAGAAATGCACAAAACACCATACACAATAGAGACACCACAATTTATGTTCGGGGGGCCCCCCCGCTCCCCCCCCCCCCCGGGCGTGCGCCGGCCCGGGGGGGGGGTGGTCTGTCCGGGGCCGCCCGCGGCGCCGTTTCTTCCTTTCTTCTTCCCCCCCTTCCCTTTCCCCCCCCCCCTCGTCTCCCCTGCTTTCTTTTTTTTTTTTTTTTTTTCTTTTTTTCCCTCCGGCGCGCTCGCCTCGCGCCGCCCTGCTCTCCCCCCCCCCTCTCCCCCCCTCCCCCCCCCCCCCCCCCCCCCCCCCCCCGCCCCTCTCTGCCTCCCTGTCGCTGGGTCCGTGCTTGCTGGCGTCCCCGGCCCCTCCCCCCCGCCGCGGCCCGCGTCTTGCTGTTCGTGCCCGCGGCTCCCGCCGCTTTTCGCGTCCTGCCGCCTGCTCCTGGCGCCCCGCCCCGCTTTCTTTCCCCCTCCCGGGCGGTAGCCTTCCCCCCCCGCCTTTTTTTCTCCCGTGGTGGGGCGCTGTGCCCCCCCTGGTCTCCCCCTCTGTCCTCTCCCCTCTTTCTCTTCTTCCCTTCTTCCCCCCCTCGTCCTGTCATTTTTTTTTTTTGTGTCCCCCCCCCCCCCCCCCCCCCCCCCCCCCCCCCCCCCCGCCCCCCCCCGCCCCCCCCGGCCCCCCCCCCCCCCCCCCCCCCCCCCCCCCCCCCCCCCGCCCGCGCCGGCCGGCGGGGGGGGGGGGGGCCCCGGGGCCCCGCCCCCCCCCCCCCCCCCCCGCGCGGCGGCGGGGGCGCCCCCCCCCCCCCCCCCCCCCCCGGCGCGGCGGGGGGCGGCGGCGGCGGCGGGCGGGGGGGGGGGCCCCCCCCCCCCCCGGGCCGCGCCCCCCCCCCCGCGGGGGCGGCGGCGCGCCGGGCGCCGGCGGGCGGGGGGGGCGGGCCCCCCCCGCCCCCCCCGGGGGGGGGGGCCGGGGCGCGGGGGGGGGGGGGGGGGCGGGGTAAAAAAAAGGGCCCGGCCCCTAAGCCCCATTTATGTGGTTCACCCAATGTGGGCTAATCCATGGAGAAAATATTTCACTATAATTTTCTCAATCAATATCTTAGGAATCCTTTCCCTATTACAATGTTTATGGACCTCTGTACAAAGGAGATTTTGATCTATAGGAGAACTCCTTCTCCTCTGCTTTGGCTAGTGATCCTCTAGAAGACTATTATCTCCACTGCACTGGCTTGTGGATCTCTCTCCACTGAAGACTCTTATCCCCACTCAGATGACCTATCCTCACTACCTTGGATGATGGATCTCTATCCACTAGAGACCATTGTCCTCTATGCTCTATAACCTCAAAATATATGTATCAGATCTATACTAAACATAGTCCTTATGTCTAGAACAAATCTGTTCAATATCTATCTCTAGTCTGGCACAAACATGTCCTCAAATCTGCACTAAACTCTACTCCACAAGTCCACTCATAAATTGTTCAAATATGCTCAACAAGTCCATTCAGAACTTGCTAAATCTGCTCAACAAGTCCACTTAGAACTTGCTCAAATATGCTCAACAAGTCCACTCATAACTTGCTCAAATCTTCTCAAAAAGTCCACTAAGAACTTGATCAATCTACTCAACAAGTCCACTCAAAACTTGCTCAATCTAATCAACAAGTCCACTCAGAACTTGCTCAATCTGATCAAAAAGTCCACTCAGAACTTGCTCAATCTACTCAACAAGTCCACTCAAAACTTGCTCAAATATTCTCAACAAGTCCACTCAGAACTTGCTCAATCTACTCAACAAGTCCACTCAAAACTTGCTCAAATATTCTTAAAAAGTCCACTCATAACTTGCTCAATCTGCTCAAAAAGTCCACTTAGAACTTGCTCAATTTGCTCAACAAGTCCAATCAGAACTTGCTTAATCTACTCAACAAGTGCACTTATAACTTGTCCAATATGCTCAATAAGTCCTCTCAAAAAATTATCCAGATATGCTCTCAATCTGTATTGTAAGCTTCCACAAAATCTTATTCAAATCTATCCACAAGTCCTCTCAAAGACTTTCCTCAAATCTTCTCAACAAGTCCACACTAGAACTTGTCCAATCTCATAGAAACATAAAGAGAATTGTTAGAGACCCAATATGTTCTATACTCAATGCCCAATCACTTTCTCAACTCAAATTAGAATATAGAATAGTTTATTTTATGGAACTTGAACAATCACTTCACACACTCACTTGACTAGGATAAACCAACCCTACTCAACCAACCACTCAAGGAAACAACCCTCGCTCACAAACCCTAGTCCAAACATGTAATCATCAACTCAAAATGTTTTCAATAATGCTCAACAACAATCATCACATAACAATGATACTCATGTTCTTTCAAACCCTAGTTCAAGTTCTTTTCTCAACAACTCACTTTAACAACAATTCTCATAAAATAATATTCACATAGCAATGATATTCAAACCCTAGTTTAAGTTCTTCACACAACCAATGGATTTAACAAAAATGCTTATAAAATAAGGTTTTAACCACACTTCTTTATTCCAAAAAACCTTGTAGCAATTACTCAAACACACTTAAAAGGAAACCCTAATCAAGTAATTTTCACTCCAAACTTATTTTCCAGAAAACAACCAATCAACTTAAACTTTGGAAAATATGCCCATACTTTTTTCTTGATAAATATGACCTTCAAGAATATGCCACAATAACACAATATTCCTTTGCCAATCTCAAAAATATTAGATGACAATACAATGCATATATTAATTCATGAGTATACCTTATTTCTCCAATCTCAAAATAATATCCAACACCAAACTATTTTGAATATTCACCTCTCAAGCATAAGTCACTTTACTACTTTGTTTTTCAAAACCCAAAGCTATTTCTACTTATAACTCCCTAAATTTATTATTGCATTAGAGATAATTCTTTTAATAAGATAATGCAATTTATCTTTCCCTTTTTTAAGGTAAAATTATTTTATCCACAAGTAAATAGTGATACTTTATAAAAACCACTCCATTTTAATTTAGTCATTCATTAAATTAATTACAACCTTATTTCTCCTTTATTCAACCTTAGCCTAAATTAAAATTAAAGATCACAAAAATATTACCAGTTTTATTAACTCCTGAAGTGCTTCTTCTTCCAAGTGCCTTCCTCTTGGTTGTCACCACCATGGAGCTGTGTTCTCCCTTGGAGCCTCCACATCTTACGCCTTTGCCTACTTTAGGCCATGCCTTGCTACGTTTGCTGCCTCAAGCCACACCTTGGCTATGTTTACTTCCTTGAGCCACACCTTGGCTATGATCGCTGCCTTACACCACTCCTTGGCTACATCTGCTGTCTCTAGCCACACCTTGGCTATGTTCTCTACCTTGCACCACTCCTTGGCTACGTTTACTATCTCTAGCCACACCTTGGATATGGTCACTACCTTGCGCCACTCCTTGGCTACGTATTGCTATCTCTAGCCACACCTTGGCTATGTTCACTGGTGCATAAACAATATTTTTGTTGCTCTTTCTTCCTTACATACTTAAACACAATTGCATGTTTTTATCATAAATCAAAAGGATAAATTGAAATGCCTCCAAGGCATTAGCTTTTATACTAAATATCTTCCTCCATGCATGATGTCAGCGCTCGATTTATTCTCAACGTCGACGCTCAATTTTCCTTTGAAACTTCATTAATTTATAAAATATTTAAATATTTTTGAATTTAAATTTTATAAATTAATTCTTTAAACCCTATGGTTTTAAAGAAAAACCTTTTATTTTTTCCACCATTGGTTTTAAAGAAAAACCTTTTAATTTTTGCCACCATTGGTTTTAAAGAAAAACCTTTTATTTTTGCCACCATTGGTTTTAAAGAAAAACCTTTTATTTTTGCCACCATTGGTTTTAAAGAAAAACCTTTTATTTTTGCCATCATTGGTTTTAAATAAAAAACTTTTAAATTATGCTTCCACATAATATTTAAAAAATATTATGGATCCCTTTGCCTTTAAATTTTGCATTGTTCCTTTTGATCTTGATTTTATTAGAAGCTTCTTCCATAATATCAATGACAACTTTGATAACTTGTTTCTTGACAAATTCCTTGATATTTAATGATGACTTCATTTCTTGACATCAATGACAACTTTAACTTTAAGGACTCAAAATTTCCAACACACTTGTTAAGGATCTACATACCCCTACCCTCTATAAGCATTTTCTATGAATTTTTTTACTGAATTAGTATCCCATGATTGAATTTTCCATTTCAAATTTTTGATGAGCCAACTTGTCCCTTTTAATCTATAAAAAGGGGTATGCTCATCTTTACACCCTACAAAAGTCCTATGTAGGTACACTAAGCAAAATGTAAATAAGTTATCTATCTCATCCCCAAAATGATCTAGCTGATCCCTTTTAGTTTATCAAAAGGATATACCCATTTCTACACCATACATAAGTCTATCTATTTAGGTGCACTAAGTTTATTATGTTTAGGCTATCCATATCATCTCCACGATGAGCTAACCTTTTTATAATTTAGTTTGTGAAATATAGGTCGTAGGCCCTAAACCTAGTTATGATATTTGTATGTCTACCAAGGTTTGGATCTTAGCGGAAATATTTAGGACAAGGTCCTTTGGGATTTCATCCCAAAGAGATCACACAATCCTTTGATTATCTTTGGGATAACTCTTTCTTATTATCACTCTATATATACTAGGGGGGGGGGGGGGGGGGGGGGGGGGGGGGGGGGGGGGGGGGGGGGGGTTTTGGGGGTGGGGGGGGGGGGGGGTTGGGGGGGGGGGGGGGGGGGGGGGGGGGGGGGGGGGGGGGGGGGGGGGGGGGGGGGGGGGGGGGGGGGGGGGGGGGGTGTTTTTTGGGGGGGGGGGGGGGGGGGGGGGGGGGGGGGGGGGGGGGGGGGGGGGGGGGGGGGGGGGGGGGGGGGGGGGGGGGGGGGGGGGGGGGGGGGGGGGGGGGGGGGGGGGTGGGGGGGGGGGGGGGGGGGGGGTATTGGGGGGGGGGGGGGGGGGGGGGGGGGGGGGAGGGTGTTTTTTTTATTTTTTTGGGGGGGGGGTTTGGGGTTTTGGGGGGGGTTTTTTTGGGGGGGGGGGGGTAGAAAAGATTGAACACATCTAATTAAACTTGGTGATGTGTGTCATTAATAGCATCATTTAATCTTATGATTTATCAATCCGGGGTGGTGTCCAAGGCTGTCTATGATAGAAGGTTAGGGTAGAGTACAATTCAGGCATTCAGATTTCAAGCATTTATTGGGTGAAACAGATTTTGGTTTAGCCTTTTGGTGTCACACTAAACCTAGTCTGTAGAATGGAAATTGAATTAAATTGTAGGAATTGAAAACTAAATCTAAGTTGCAAAAATTGACAATTAACTACAATTGCAAGAATTGGAAATTGTTGAATTGAAATCTAATTTACTTTTGCAAAATTGAAATAACAGAATTAAAATGTTGTTGAATTGAAATCCTAAATTACACTTGCAGAATTGAAACCTAGTTTACTCTTGCATAATTGAAATGATGCTTGGAAATAAAACTTATGCTAAAAACACCTGTCAATGTCCTACCACAAAAGGTCATCAAGCTTCTGCTACAGGAATTGACAACAAAATGAAATCTACTAAAAATTGAAAGTTGTTGAAACATAAAAAAATAGGGGAACATGGAAAGTAGAGGAAACAAGGGAAACAAATGTCTAATATAATTTTTCAACTGACACACACACAAATGTTGCATATAAACATAATGGAAAATATAAATAACATCACACAAACTTAAAACAAGAAAATGAAATCTGACAAGCAATCTGTTAATTCTACTGTAGCAAAATTACAGAAAAACCTGTCATGAAAATCCTCCTTCTAGGCCTGAAAGTGGGCCCAAGATTCCTGATCTAGAAGAAGGTGGGAAAAACACTCCTTAACTAATTAACAATCACACTTTCTCATGAACAAAAATTGACAAAAGAACTGCACTTTTATTGTTGTCAAAACATGCTAAAACTATTATAGAGAATTGTTGTACTATCCTATTTGCTACTACTAACTACTCTCCTCTATTCTACTTCCTACTTAGCTCAACCAAGAAGGGAGTTGTGTTATTTATAATAAAATATTACAATATATCTCATGCTCAAATCAGCCTATTTGCTATTTTACAATGATTTGCCAATAATTTTGAATCTGAAATAAGTGTAATTTTGGATAGTTTATGCTACAACAACACTCATTGGCCCTTAGAAGGCATATTCAGTGGTAGGAGTACATTGGAGGAGTCTTATAAATATCTTGCACACCTGTATCCACTTTAAAATATCATTTTCCTATCTTACAACTTATTTGCCTATTATTCTACAACTAATCTAGGTCTATTTCAGGATAGGATCAATTGCATCAATTGATATTTCCTCATGAGTTATGTCTTCTGGTTAGAAAGGAATGGTGGAGATAGTTGTAGAAATATTTTCCTATATCCCCTCAACCTTATTTTACCTTTTCAACCACTTAGAAATCATAGATATTAAAAAAGAAGTGTGTTCCCCTGTTATTTTGAAGATCTTTGAAATAATGGTTGTAGGTGCACTTGATGCTCAAAAATGCATTCAGAATGTTCGTTTTGGCTATTTATTTTAGGTAGGTCATTTAATCCAGATTCTAGGAGGTGATTCCAATTGATTTCATCCTTCTCCATTGGTAAATTCTAGGCCTTGCCATTCATTGGTAGTTGGCTAGAATTTACATGGTGATTTCTGCATTTTCCTGTTTCTGCCTATTGCTGCCTATTTAGACCATGTGGGAATGCTTCTAAATAGGTCATATGTCTTATTTAGTCCTTCTGAACTTATTCCATCCATTTCCTCATGCTTTTCTTGACAACTTCAAGGTGTTCCTATAAAGTGACAACTTGTTGATTTTTATATGGTTGTTTTCTGCAGATTTTCAGATTTATGATAGTCCTAAAAATTTGGCTCCAATGTGGATTTCAAACAAGTTGAAGGGTAGGAAAACATTCAAAAACCATTGTGAAGTTAATGGATATCAGCATACCACATTTGGCTAATTGAAATGCATGTTTTTATTTGCTACTTAATCAAGCAAAAATAGTCACAAAATGCTGAAAATAGTCAAAAATAGAGATATAGTGTTCCTAACATAAAATCATGCAAACACTTAACAAATAATATATTCTAATCAACTATTTGGCAATTAAATTTGTCATGTTTGGTAATATGGTAGTTTTTATATGTCAAACATTGTGTAATAATGAGGTATTTTTGGGCCTCATCATCCCCCCAGCTTGAACTGATGCATGCCCTCATGCATCCTAGTAGGCCATAGTAATATGCAGGTTTTATCCTTGTGAACAACATCCTTTGCCACTTGCTACCCATGAAATTTCTCCTTGCTGCACTACACCAAGCATTTTGCAATTTAAGCACATGTATTTCACTTTTCTACAACCTTGCATTTTTTTCAATTTTGTAGTTCCTGCAATTTTTTTTTTTTATTCTTTTTGTTTCTTGCATATATTTTTTATTTTCAACTTGCAACTCTTTGAATTTTGCACTTACATCCTTCAATATTGCAATTTCTGCAATTCTATGTTTTGACTCTTTTTTGCCCTTCTACAAGTTTTAGTGTTGCAAGGTACCTCTTAAAGGCTTGGTATCATGTGATTCATCTTGCAATAGCCTTATTGTATTTTTCTAATGGAACCATATTTGGCATATGCACTATTGCTGGTGGAATTTTCTATCTTGACAACATTTCAGCCTGGATGCCTATTTCTGTTGTTTTGCACCTCTAAAATAAAATTGACAAAAATTCAATTTTGAACCTTTTTGAGGGATGTACTACTTGTGGTGGGATGATTTTGAGCTTTAGGAACCTCAATATTTGATGTGCCCTACTCTTTTTTCTATTCTGCAACATTTTCAAGAATTTTTGGCATAATTTCTATCTTATTTCGAAGATCTTCGAAATAAGACTGTTATTCCGAAGATGTCTCTGCTTATTTCGAAGATGCATCTAAAAATGCAGAAATGACCTCATATGCAAAATTTAGTTGTAGATTCTATTCTGGACCCATATCTAGGGTATGTAAGCCTTCTATAACATCAAAAATCCCTTCTCTATCCTTTTGTTTAGATGTTATTCTTCATTTTGTATATTGCTATTTTATTGCAGTAGTAGTAAAATAGAATCTTTTAGGTGCATTTTCCAGATTATCCTCCTCAAATTTATGAGACAATTGTGAGATATAAACTTGTAGTTCTCCTTCTGAAACCTGCCCTACTAATTCAAATAGAATTGCTGCCATGTCTGTCCCAAAATCAGGTTTTTGCACAGTTTTGAAGTTCCCATGCAACTAAGGGCAGAAGGGGGTGTTTCTTGACATTTTGAACATGTTCCATTTTCAACTTGCCAATATTGTATGAATAGTTTATGCCAAATACCGATTATCATACACTAAATTCTAAATGCTTACTATGACTTAAATGCAAGAAACACATACCTTACTATCTTGAAAATTGATCATGCACCTTACAAGTTGCTTCTGATGATTGTTAGCAAGCTATCTGAAAGCATAAACATAACACATGTGCAGTGTGAGATTTGTACAATGGTGGAACAATGATGGGTGGATCAACAAGGCAATGCATACTGAAAAACTAGTTTTCATGCAAGCCAACTCAGTAGTGCCTCAAGGAGGTTTTCACTACTAAATTATTCATTTTTTTCATTTTTTTTTCTTTCTTTTTTTCATTTTTTTTTATCATAAGAGGTTGCCATTTCTGGTTTTCAACCAACTTCTATTTTTTTTTCAAGTGCTTCAATGAGAGAGAATGTCTCTCACTCTTATTTGGATAAGAACAATCCTTATTCTACAAAAACATGTCAATATTTGTATGAAAACACCATCTTTTTCTATTGAAACCTGCAACAATGATGCAATCATCCTTTCTATATGAGTAATAAGAATCTTCTTATGTCATCATTAACTCCTTATTTCTGGAAATGAAGTATTGACTCCATTGTTCCTTCTCCATGCTGAAATTGATGCTTGTCCTCATGTATCCCCATTTTGTGGGACATGCCTTTTGCTGCATTTTTTCTCTTTTCTTTTTTTTTTTTCTTGTCTTGCTTGTGCCCATGAAGGAAGTTCACAAACAAGATTATTCTCTTTTTGCTTTTCTTGTATTTTTTTTTTTTTCAAACTTTTTATCATCACTCTGAATCTGACATGGAAGAGAAATTCTCCTCCATCCTATGTACATCCAATTGTTCAACCTCCCTCAAGAACTCCTCCTTAGTTAATGGTGCATGGTATACCCGAAGGCAATATCCATTCACCACTAACTTCCTCCGTGAATCACCAATGGGAGAAAGAAGCACTACTCCATATCTAAAAACTTCTTCAATCAAGTGTGGTCCATGCCACCTAGTCTACAAAATCTTGTCAATCTGTACTTGAAACAATTCAATACCAATTCCCAAAGATGTTAAAAGCATTAGTAACTCAATTTCAATAGGAAAATATGGTTTCTTATCATAAACTAGTTCATGTAGTGTGAAATTGAGTATGTCTAACATATGATCATAAAATAGAAAATGGTCCTTATGTGTGACTGTATTCAGTTCTTGATAATCTTCACACACTCTCAGTTTCCTATTTTTCTTTGGAATAATAACTAATGGAGGAATCCATCGGTTATCAAAAATTGGATAAATGAATCTAACCTCCAAGAGTTTCTTTATTATAGTTTGGACAATATCTCTTAAGGTAGACTTTAATTACATTTGTAGTTATTTCACAGGTTTAACATTTTCAATATATATCCTATGAGTGCATATATCAAGATGAAATCTTGACATACCCTTGTATTTCCATGCAAAAGGATTGAAATATTATTTCAAAATAACAAACAATTTTACTTTTTGTTCATAAGTCAGCCAACTAATAATGTTCAAGAATTTTCTTGGTTGTACTTCAATTTGTTTCATTCCTAGGAGGATAAAATTTACCCCTTTGTAATTGCTTACTAAGGAGTTCAATGGAAGTAAATTTTCTATGTGCAGATTTTCTAGTTTTTCTCCTTTATCCAAGGTTGATTTCTGTGTGTTTGGACTAAAGGGTTTTTGTGTATCTCCATTGACTTTTATCTCTTCAAGCTCAGGTAAGGTCTTGTTTGAGCACAGTTGGATGTTGCTGTAGTCAATAACATTTCTTGTAGTATTTTTACCAGATTCAGCTACATAGATAGGGGTTACCTGTCCTGTATTATTCAGATTGGCCATAGGTTGGGCTGGAGGTAGTGGTTGATTTACTTGCTCTATTTGTTGTTGTTGGGATCTCTCTTGAGAAGAATTTAGACTAGGCAACAAATTTTGCATCTCTAGGATATTTTTGAGTTGTGGAAGTAAATGGCATTTATCAGTGATATGTCCTTATGAACAAATGCTACAAGTAGCTGATATGGTTGTTTTGTTCAAGGGATAGTCTTGTATATCTGCCATGATGTCTTCCCAACACCTAGTACAAATTTTTTTATACTACCCTGATGATATGGATATAAAAAGGGTAGTACTAGCAGATGGCTCCTCTAAATTTTTCAAGAGATCTTATGTTTCCTGATAATGAGGATGATGAATTTCTTTCAATTTTTATCAAGAATTTCAAACATAGGCAATTTAACCCCTAAGTGTGAAGATCACCTCCCTGTGGTTTCTTGCTTGTTTTCTAAAT
Organism: Wollemia nobilis; assembly: GCA_028583015.1. Lineage (NCBI taxonomy): Eukaryota > Viridiplantae > Streptophyta > Pinopsida > Araucariales > Araucariaceae > Wollemia > Wollemia nobilis. Next base: position 75,691 of record JAQPPZ010007829.1, on the reverse strand, counting down.
GGACTGAAATGCAACTATCAATAATTATTATTTATACCAGTTATTATATTCATATTTTACTCTGAAGTTCACAACTTAGCACAATAATAATTATTTGACTGCTTTTACCCTCTAACAACATCGTGTTCCTCGACAATGATGCCAAAATGATGCGTGTCATTAATAGCATCATTTAATCTTATGATTTATCAATCCGGGGTGGTGTCCAAGGCTGTCTACGATAGAAGGTTAGGGTAGAGTACAATTCAGGCATTCAGATTTCAAGCATTTATTGGGTGAAATAGATTTTGGTTTAGCCTTTTGGTGTCACACTAAACCTAGTCTACAGAATGGAAACTGAATTAAATTGCAGGAATTGAAAACTAAATCTAAGTTGCAGAAATTGACAATTAACTACAATTGCAAGAATTGGAAATTGTTGAATTGAAATCTAATTTACTTTTGCAAAATTGAAATAACAGAATTAAAATGTTGTTGAATTGAAATCCTAAATTACACTTGCAGAATTGAAACCTAGTTTACTCTTGCAGAATTGAAATGATGCTTGGAAATAAAACTTATGCTAAAAACACCTATCAATGTCCTACCACAAAAGGTCGTCAAGCTTCTGCTACAAGAATTGACAGCAAAATGAAATCTGCTGAAAATTGAAAGTTGCTGAAACATAAAAAAATAGGGGAACATGGAAAGCAGAGGAAACAAGGGAAACAAATGTCTAATCTAATTTTTCAGCTGACACACACACAAATGCTGCATATAAACATAATGGAAAATATAAATAACATCACACAAACTTAAAACAAGAAAATGAAATCTGACAAGCAATCTGTTAATTCTGTTGTAGCAAAATTACAAAAAAACCTATCATGAAAATCCTCCTTCTAGGCCTGAAAGTGGGCCCAAGCTTCCTGATCTAGAAGAAGGTGGGAAAAACACTCCTTAACTAATTAACAATCACACTTTCTCATGAACAAAAATTGACAAAAGAACTGCACTTTTATTGTTGTCAAAACATGCTAAAACTGTTACAGAGAATTGTTGTACTGTCCTATTTGTTGCTACTAACTACTCTCCTCTATTCTACTTCCTACTTAGCTCAACCAAGAAGGGAGTTGTGTTATTTATAATAAAATATTACAATATATCTCATGCTCAAATCAGCCTATTTGCTATTTTATAGTGATTTGCCAATAATTTTGAATCTAAAATAAGTGTAATTTTGGATAGTTTGTGCTACAACAACACTCATTGGCCCTTAGAAGGCATATTCAGTGGTAGGAGTACATTGGAGGAGTCTTATAATATCTTTGTACACCTATATCCACTTTAAAATATCATTTTCCTATCTTACAACTTATTTACCTATTATTCTGCAACTAATCTGGGTCTATTTCAGGATAGGATCAATTGCATCAGTTGATATTTCCTCATGAGTTGTGTCTTTTGGTCGACAAGGAATGGTGGAGATAGTTGTAGAAATATTTTTCTATATCCCCTCAACCTTAGTTTACCTTTTCAACCACTTAGAAACCATAGATATTCAAAAAGAAGCGTGTTCCCCTATTATTCCGAAGATCTTCGGAATAACTGGTTGTAGGTGCACTTGATGCTCAAAAATACATTCAGAATGTCTATTTTGGTTGTTTATTTTAGGTAGGTCATTTAATCCAGCTTCCAGGAGGTGATTCCAATTGATTTCATCCTTCTCCATTGGTAAATTCTAGGCCTTGCCATTCATTGGCAGTTGGCTGGAATTTACATGGTGATTTTTGCATTTTCTTGTTTCTGCTTGTTGCTGCCTATTTAGACCATGTGGGAATGCTTCTAAATAGGTCAGATGTCTTATTTAGTCCTTCTGAACTTATTCCATCCATTTCCTCATGCTTTTCTTGACAACTTCAAGGTGTTCCTATAAAGTGACAACTTGCTGATTTTTATATGGTTATTTTCTACAGATTTTCAGATTTATGACAGTCCTAAAAATTTGGCTCCAATGTGGATTTCAAACAAGTTGAAGGGTAGGAAAACATTCAAAAACCATTTTGAAGTTAATGGATATCAGCATACCACATTTGGCTAATTGAAATGCATGTTTTTATTTGCTACTTAATCAAGCAAAAACAGTCACAAAATGCTGAAAATAGTCAAAAATAGAGATATAGTGTTCCTAACATAAAATCATGCAAACACTTAACAAATAATATATTCTAATCAACTATTTGGCAATTAACTTTGTCATGTTTGGTAATATGGCAGTTTTTATATGTCAAACATTGTGCAATAATGAGGTATTTTTGGGCCTCATCACTTGGAGGGCACCACAAATAATTACTTACAGGAGGAGACGGGACTCGTTCTATCATCGAACAACAAGAACAACAATATTTTAAAGAAGATAATATAAAATCAAACATTGTCAAGGCAAGGGCAACAACCATACCTATTATTACAACCCTTTATCGCTTTGATTGGGTTGAATCTTCTTTAGCTCCACTCTCCATGATCTCCCAAGCCCCTTTTTCCTTTCAAAAACTACCCCCCTTGTCATACATACCCCAAGGACATCATTGTCCCTCTACTTCACTTTCCCCCAGTTGATAGAGGGTATGTACTTATCATTAAATATCACCACCCTCCTCAGACCTGACATGGCATAATTGCTCATTTCTATGAATCTCCTCTTTTATTTTATTTTGAAAACATGCTTATCTTGGAAATTCCTCATGGAGGAAGGAGCCTTACTCTCTAAAAAAAATATAAAATTCATGCTTTATTCAAAAGGAAATATATCCCTTTATTATTATTATTATTTTTTAATATTAACTTTTTCAAATAAGACAACTTATCATTTTATCCTAATATAATCCATTAAAAGAATTTAAAATTTCTTTAATTAATTAATTTCTTAATTGATTTAGCAGGTCCAAAATTATTCATTTTTATAAGAAACGAGACATATAAAACTAGGACGTTAGTCCTTTTAATCAATATTATAGCATGCATGGAAAACATAAAAATAGTCCCTAAAATTAATTAAATTGAATGTATGCACCATAATCGATTTTAAATTGTTAACTCGATGTCAACCACCTAGGCATTATTGAAATATATTTTTCTCAAATATCCACCTAGATGGGTCTATTCTTGGTGGATGATATTTTATTTCACCTACAAGCATATTTACCCTGCAAAACCCACATTAAAACACAATACTATGTCCATACAACATAATCATTGTTACAAGCATTTGTTTTCATATCCATAATGTAAACTATGCTAGGCATTGAAACAATAAATCACACACACACATTACTATTTTAAAATGGTCCTACCAAGGTAGGTAGTACATACTATCCCCTTCGACTAAACATAGTACTTTGTGTTTTCCCTACATTATAGTTTTACTTTCATTTAAATAAAAAATGAATATATTTCATCATGTCATTCACTTTTTCCAAGTGGTACTCCTCTTTTAATATTAGTCTCATTGGACCTTACATTTCTCTAGAGTCTGCTTCCTCATTGATTTGTAACAAAACTCTAGGATATTCATTGATTGCATCTCCATGGCCTCTAGGTCTGCCATCTACAATTTAGAACAATCCCACACATGATTAGGATTAGCAATGTATTTCCTAATCAAGGATACATGAAAAATATTATGGATCTTTGATATATTGGGTGGCAAGGTTCTATACACCATAGAACTAATATTTTCTATGATCTCAAATGGCCCAAAAAAATGAGGATCTAGTTTTTTGGACTTAATAACACTCTTCATGGGTCTAACCCTCAAGAACACTTTATATTCTATGGAGAATTATCTTGGTGATCCTTTCAGATCAACATAGTTTTTCTAACAATTAGAAGCTTCCTTAAGCCTTTGTATGATAATATTAAGTTGTTCCTCTATTTCCCTAACCATGTTTAGCCTAAGCACAACCCTATCCTCTTGATTTCCCATAAAAAAAAGGTGTTCTATACCTCCTACTATACACAACTTCAAATGGGGACATACCCAAGGATGAATGGTGGCCATTATTATCAAAAAATTCTACCAGGTGTAAATATTCTTCCAATCAATACTTGTGATCCATATGATACATGTGAAGCATGTTCTCTAAGATATGGTTCACCCTCTTTGTTTGACCATCTATTTTAGGATGGTATGCAAAATTGATGTTTAGTTTTGTGTCTATTGCATGATGAAGGGCTTGCCAAAATTTGGATGTAAACCAAGAGTCCCTATATAAAATAATCATCTCAAGAAATCCATGAAAATTGGGTATTTCCTTGGCAAATATATTAGCCACAATAAAGGTATAATCCTTGGTATTCCCTAGTATAAAATGCACAACCTTAGTCAATCTGTTGACTACAACAAAGATTGAATCATGTTGGTAGCTATTTTTTGGTAAACCTACAATGAAATACATTGATATAACTTATCATTTATGCATGGGTATATCATGTGGATACAATAGTCCTATATGATGTATATGCTCAACCTTTACTTTCTAATATTCAAGGCATTGAGTAATAAAATCGGTGATATCTCTCTTCATTCCTAACCAATAAAAGATATTCTTCATGTTTTCTCTCATCTTTGCCCTCCCTAGGTGAGCAGAGCAAGGATATCTATGTACCTCTTGCATGATCATTCTCCTTAGATCACCTAGATCACTAAATTATTATTGAAGCATAAAAGGCCATCCTTGATGCCAAAATCCTTGCTTTCCTAGAAATATTCTCCATTTTAACCCAAATTTGGTTGCAATACTCGTCCCATGATTGCATCACCCTTACTTGATCCATCAAGTCTACATAAATTTAGGTTAAAGTAGTAATGTACCTTTTCCTACTTAGGGCATAAAAAATCTTATTTTCCTTTCCCTTAATGTATTCAATCCCAAAGTCATACTCGATGAGAAACTCCATCCATCTTCTCTATATTGCATTGAGTAGAGGTTGGGTAAATATACACCTAAGACTCTAATGGTTTGATTTGAACTCAAAGGGCCTTCCCTTTAGGTAATATCACTAGATCTTAATGGCATGCACCATCACTACTAGATCTAGATCATGTGTAGCATAATTAACCTCATGCTTCTTGAGCTTCCTAAAGCCATATGCTATGACTACATTATCCTATGAAATCACTTCATCCAAACCTACCAAATATGCATCTATACATACTAAAAAGTTACCCTAAGGATATAGGATCCTTAATATGGTTGTCATGGTAAGTTTCTACTTAAGAAACTCAAAAGTATTCTCACACTTGTCTATCCACTTCAATTCTTACCATTTTTTGTAAAGGTTAGTTATTGTATAGGCTATCTTGGAATAATTCTTCACATAGCGCTTATAATAATCAGTCATACCTATGAAGCTCCAAAATTTAGTCACATTTACGGGCATAGACCAATTTAAAATAGACTCTATCTTATTTGGATCCACTATGATCCCTTCTACAAATATTATGTTCTCTAAGTATTGTACTTTTGACACATAGAATTCACTCTTGGATAAATTCTCGTAAAGTTGATTCTTCCTTAAAAATTCTAGCATGATTCTAAGATGCCTATCATGGTCCTTTCTATTCTAGGAATAAATCAAAATATCATCTAAGAATATAAGGATGAATTGGTCTAGATACATTTTGAACACACTATTCATTAGGTTCATGAATGTTCCTTGTCCATTCATCAACCCAAATTAAAAGACTATAAAGTCATAGTGCCCATATCTAGTTTTAAAAGTTATCGGTATCTTCTTCACGAATCCTTAGTTGGTGATATCTGGATTTTGATCAATCTTAGAGAAAATGGTGGCATCCTTAATTTTATCAAAACAATATTAAATCCTACGTAGGGGGTATCTATTTTGTATGGTTGCCTTATTAAGCATTCTATAATCTATGCATAGTCACAAAAATCCATCCTTCTTGAAAAACAACATAGGTGCACCCCATGGTGACACACTAGGTTTGATCAATATCTTTTCCATAAATCTTGCACCTTCAGATCTATTTCAATGGGATTCATTCTATAAGGAGTCATACGAATAAGTTACATCCCAAGTTTTAGCTCAATAGTGAAATCAAATTTATGCTTAGGAGGAAGTCTAGGTAAGTCCTCAAGAAACACATCCCTATATTATTACAACATTGGATGTTTTCCAAATACCTCTTCCTTCTTTTCCTCTCTGATTTTATTAATCTTAACAACATAGATCATCAAAATAGATCATTCCTCATTTCCTAATGACCCTCTTTAGTTGCATTATAGAAAGGATCTGCAATTGAAATACCGCTTTCTCGCTGTGGACTCTTAATATTTCCTTACCATTTTTGAATATTCTATCCATATTTCTTGGAAATTTATTATGGCTCTATGGGCTTGTAGCCAATCCATCCCTAATATTATATCAAAATCATGCAACGATGCTACATAGAGACACCTTATGGTCGAGCCACTAGGTAGAGTAATTTTGGTCTTAAGACAACATTGATCCATAAAGTAGATTTTTCTAGAACCATACTTGAATTTCCACCCTTGTGCAAAAAATATTGGCCTTTTTGATATATCCCTGACTACACTAGATGAAATAAATCTATCATTGGCTCCACTATCTATCAAAATATTTACCTCTTTACCAAAAATGTTACCCTTTAAGATCAAAGGAGTGGCTTGCCCTTCCAAGTTCTAGCTACCTGTTGTTTCATAAATTTTGTGAGTGGGTTCCTTTCCCTTTGAATTTATTATTGCTTTATATGGACAATGATTGGAGTAATGTAGACCTCCAAAATTATAAAATCCACCCTTGGGGCCTGGGTGTGTTCCTTATTTCTATCCTCCTGCTTTCTCTACTAGTGTTGGGTTAGGTTGCCTTTGGGGTGGTGGCTTGTTATTGTTGTTGTTGTTATTAGTGGTGTTGTTCCTCCTAGGGAAAGTTTTATTAAAATTCCCTTGCTTTCTAATGTTCCTATTATAAAGCCTTCGGGGGGCTTCTATTTGTTTGGTTTTATCATCTTTTCTATTTCTTTTCTTGAGCACTTGTCAATCTTGCTTAGGCAAACCTACATAGTCAAAATAGGGCTTTAGATAAGACTCTACTTTCCTAGCCAGATCATAAGATTTTTGTAGGGTCTTAGGCTCACGCATATTCACTTCATACCCAATCCTAGGATCAACTCCTAATATAAAGTTATGTATCTTCATCTTATCATCATAGACATGTACGTACTTTAACAACTTACCATATTTCTAAAAGTAAGTCTCCATAGTTTTATTTCCTTGTTGAAGGTTGGTGAAATCCTCAAATTTAATGGCATAGAAGTGCTTCATAAGGAACCTTTCACTGAACACTGCAATAAAATCCTTCCACTTGTTCTTCTAAAAACATTTCCCACAAATCCAGTCCAACCCCCTGCAAGTGCAAAGTGGCCCATGATGTTCGGGTTCTAGTAGAGTAATTCTTCATAGTAAAGTAATTTTCTAATTCTCTTAGCTAGGCCACAACTACATCACCTCCTTCTTCTCCATTAAACTTGGAGGAGTATACATTCTTCAAATATCTGGTTAGTTCTACCTCTAGTAGAGCTCTAGCCTCTCATAACCCCATAGTAGGATTATTTGCCTACCTAACCTCTAAGTTCATAACCTATGCATACCAATTCACTTTGGCTTTCGATGGTTGCTTTTGTTATTCCATCTATTCTCAAATCAAAGTGACTATTGTAGTGAGGTTCTCCACCTCTCTACTAGAATTGCTTGAACCTTCATCTCAAGCCCTAGCCTCAATATTGTTCTATTGGGTCTACCTATTAGGTAGGGCATACCTCCCTCTTCTTGTTCTTGGTGTCATTATCTTGGTCACAAAAAAGAGAAAGTTTAAGTTAGGTCACAATTCCTTCTTTGAATTGTACCACTAACTACTAGTTAGATACATCATTAAAATGTTTGACTATAGAGTTGGATATCAACAATTACCTTTACTCCATGTAGGATGTAAATCTCATTAGAGGTTTATGCCATCCAAAACTTTTTTTCACCTAGTCTATTTATGCATAGGTATTATTTAGGGAGCTTATAGTCCTACAACCATGGGCTCTGATACCAAATGTAACAATCCAAAATTTCATCCCACTCTAAGATAAAATTATTTTTCCCTTTATACACTCGTTAGGGATCTACATATCCCTATACTTCATAAGCCTTTTCTATGAAGTTATCTATTCACTTAGTGTCCCATGATTAAGTTGTCTATCTCATCTTTATGATGGGCCAAATTGTCCCTTTTAATCCTTCAAAAGGGGTACACTCATCTCTACACACTACATAAGTCCATCTATGTAGGTGCACTAAACGAAATGTAAACAAGCTATCTATCTCATCCCCAAAATAAGCTAGCTTATCTCTTTTAGTCTATCAAAAGGATACACCCATATCTACACCATACATAAGTTCATCTATGTAGGTGCACTAAGCATATTAGGTTTAGGCTATCCATATCATCTCCATGATGAGCTAACCTTTTCATAATTTACTTGGTGAAATATGGATCGTAGGCCCTAAACCTATTAATTATGTTTGTATATCTACCTAGGTTTGGGTATTAGATAAAATATTTTGGACAAGGTCCTTCAGATATTTCATCCCAAAGATATCCCACAATCCTTTGAATATATTTAGGGTTACTCTTTCTCATTATCACTATCTCTATATATATACTACTAATTTGTGTGCATAATTAGCAGGTGTCATTCATTACCTAACTAGGGTTCATCATGTTGGAATATGTAATGCAACATTGTGTAAATTATTCTTAGACTAAAATATAAAGTCTAAAGAATAATATTTGAATTAGAATATAATTCTATCTTATGTAAAATATTCCCACCCAATTAATAAATAAATTAAGGGTGCTAGGAATATTTAATTTCTTGAAAAAAAGTTATTTCCCTTTTCTAGCAAATATTAGAAAGTAACTAATCACTTTCTAATATTTGATAGATGCCACTTATCACATATCTCAAAGATTAGATTGTGATAAAATTAGAAAGTAACTAAAGCACTTTCTAATATTTGATAGATTGTGATAAGATTATATTGTGATAAGATTTAGGGTTGTAGTAGAAAAGCTTCTCTTTAAATAGGGGTGTTTTCTACTACATATCATCATATCTTGTCATATTGACTTGTGTTGTAGTTTATGTTGATGCATATTGTTGCATAACATTGAAGCATTCTTGTACTGTTGAATCATTGAGTAATATAGTGAGCTTCATAGTGGATGTTTCCCTTCTTCATTTGAAGTAGGGTTTTACCACTCAATATTTGTGTTGTGGGTTTACCTCTTTTATGTGTGATTGATCTTGTGGAGCATTCTTCGATCTTGGGGAGACTTTGCTTGTCTCACATTTGGTATCAGAGCGGTTGGGATCTCCATCAAGTGTCTTCAATCCTTTGAGGTGAAAAACCCATTAAGGTATATATTTTTTTTGCATGCATTTGATATTTGGGTATTTTATGTAAACTTATTTTGCAAATCTGCCATTAGGGTTTATAGATTTATTATGTTTTTAGATCTAGTTGTTAGATCTTTTGCAAACAATATTTTCATTTTAAATCTATAATTTTTTTTTTGCATTAAGCTTTTGTTGGAAAGGTTTTTGGAGCCAAACGGACCCCATGGTTGCGTCCGGAAGACCCAAAAACCCCTATTTCCATATATAGTCATTTTTTTATTTATTTAAAAAATATTTGGCTATATATATATATAAATATATATAGTTTTGTTTTATAAAAAAAAAAAAAGTTTGTTTTAAAAAAAAAAGTTTTGTTTATAAAAAAAAAAAAATAGTTTTGCTTTATAAAAAAAAAAAATAGTTTTGTTTTTTTGAAAAAGTTTTGCTTTATAAAAATCTTTAAACTTTTTCATGCCATTTTTTTTATTAATAAAATAAATTTTATTAATTTAATTGCATTTTTTTTAAGCAATTTTTTGTATTAAAAATTATTATTATTCTCCTTAAAATGCAATATTTTTTTGTCTCACATTAACAATGGTTGTTTGTGAGTTTGCTTGTTTTGCAAGGTTATCCAAGTATGTTTTGGAGTATACAAGGCAATTTTGGATCAACTTTTTCACTCTCTTCCCCTATTTTTATTAATTTCTTCTAATCTCTCTCCAGTATTTGCTTGAAGCATACTGTAAATTAATGTAACTTGTATCTCTCATTATGAAAGTAAAAGAGAATGAAAGTGAGAGTGAGAGAGAGAGAGAGAGAGAGAGAGAGAGTGTATTTGTGTTTTGCTTTGTGTCTCCACTATCTCTTGTTCATCTTTCTTACATTTTGCATCTCAACTAATCTAACTACTAACTTGCTACTAAACAATCTACTAACCAACTAACTTGCAATTTACTAATTTTCATATTAATCAAGAAGGTTAAAAATGAATCAACTTCCTAACCACAACTTTAGTATTTGATTAAAATTTACTTAATCTTGCAACATAGTTTATATTTGCTAAACACCTATTGAATCCAAAAGAATCCGCTCTATCGGTAGCAAGTCCTTTTCGGGTCCTCGTACCCGTACCCTTTTGGGTAGCTTGGTTGACCTTGGGTGAGATGAATTGGCAATTCATTAGGCTATAGCAAAACCTTAAAATGAACACTAACTTACTAACTTATTGACTATCTAACATTTAACAAATGTTTTATGGTTCAATTCAAGTTAGTTTATTTTGTTGCAAGATGATTGTTATGGTTAGTTACCTTCTTATTGCAAGTTAATCTATTGCAAGTTGATCTTGGTTTATTTCATTTATTCAATTGCAATATGGTTATAGTTGTTTATTGCAATATGGTTATAGTAGTTCATGATGATGTTGATTATCTTTCATGATGATGCTTATCTCTCTTAATGATGCTTAACTTTGATTATCTTTCATGATGTTTTATCTTTGATGATTGAAAAGTAGATTACTTGACAGTTATGTTTTTTTATATATTCAAGTATGTTTATCTACTTTCTTATTGCATCATTTATTTACTTTGTCAATGCATCTTATGTTTTGATTATGTTCACTTTCTAGAATGGTTGATCATGGAATCTCCTTCACACCTAAGCACATCCTTGATGGATCAAATTTTGGAATATGGGAACCAAGGATGAGGGCTGAATTTCAAGCAAGAAAGTTATGGCCCATTGTGAATGGAGATGAAGCAATCCCAACCTAGGCAAGGGCACTTGAGACATACAACAACAAGAGTCACCTTGCACTTTCCATGATTATCAATAGTGTGAGTGATGAGATATTGCTCACTATAAGCCATTGTGAGCATGCTAAAGATGCATGGGATTTGCTAAAACAAGTCCATCTAGGGTCCAACACATCAAGGAAATTCACTTTATTGTCCAAAATTCTTAGCACTATGCAAGGTGAAGAAGAAAGTGCCTTGATCTTCCTCTCAAAGATGAAAGACATGAGAACTCAACTATTGGCTTGTAATTGTGATTGGATAAGTGAGAAGCTCTTAAGCTTTATCATTTTGAGGAACTTGTCAAGCAAGTTCAAGAATTTTGTCACCATTATTGAGACTAGGCTAGAGCAAGAAGAGGATGGCATTCCTCTCAACACTCTTTCACAATTATTGATTCAACATGAAGAGTCTCTTAATCGAGACAAAGTGAATGGTCAAGTTGTCAAGGAGAAGAATGTTGCCTTGAGTGCCACTAAAGCTTCCTTCAAGAAGAAATACAAGGGAAGGAAAAATCAAAATTTCCAACCCAACAAGCCTAGAGTTGATTTCACTTGCAATTCATACCCTCATGAAGGAAATTGGCTTTGAGCAATTTGGTCCTTCACGTTTGCTCTCCGATAATCAATCAGCTATTGCCTTGGCTAAAAATCTTGTAATGCATCAAAGGACAAAGCATGTTGAAATCCAAGCCCATTTTATCAGAGAGAAGGTATTGGATGGGACTATTCAGTTGGAGTATTGCCCATCATCTTCTAATTCTATTGATTTGTTCACCAAACCTCTTCCCAAGGAGCAGTTTTGTAAGTTGAGGGACTCACTTGGTTTGGTGAAGTTGTCCTCAAGGGGGAATGAAGTGTAGTTACACTTGTGTGATGACAACTTCATCCTTATGAGGTGTTTTGTGCTATATATGAGTTGATATTTGGTGGTATAATTGCTTTTTGCATCTCTTTTGAACATGGTACTTTCTTGTTTGCCTTGTGCAACTTTTGTACATGTTACTTTGTAGATGGCATTGTGCAATTATGGTATATGATGCAATTGCTTTATGCGACTCTTTTACATGGTACTTTCTTGTTGCCTTGTGCAACTTTGTACATGTTTTTTTATGTAGTTGGCATTATGCAATTGGTTTATCATGGTACTTTCTTGTTAGCATTTATGCTACTTTTGTACATGATATTTTATGGTTGGCTTTATGCAACCGGTGTGCACACTTTATTATTTTCATATACCTTATGCAACTCTTGTACATGGTACTTTTTTGTTAGCCTTGTGCTACTTTTGTACATGGTACTTTAGAGTTTGCATTATCATGGTACTCCTTGTTTGCTTTATGCAACTTTGTACATGATATTTTTTGATCAACTATATAGCACGTGACTATAAGTATGGCTTGGCATCTTTTTGTGATGACTTATAGTTCACTATTTGTTAGATCAGTTTTGTTATCATCTTTGGATATTCATATATGTTGTGGTGAATATATTTATGATGATGTATCTAACCGATCTTATGTTGAGCTGCTTGTAGCTTGTAGGTACTTCCATTTGGGATTTTGCAGGCTTACTGAAGACACCCTTGTGATGTTTTCTTCTTGTCATTTGCAACCACTTGTGGTTGATGGATGGCTTTGTAAGCTGCTTGTATCTGAAGCTACTCCGTTGGGGGCTTGCAGTCTCATTTTGGCCCATTTTGTATTGGTGCCTTATTGTAGACCATTCTTGGTCATAGAAGCTCATTGTAACTATATTACTCATTTGATTCTCATCCCCATTTGTATCTTTAGGGGGAGAATGTTTCTTTGTCTCATAATTCCTTTCCCCAATATTGCATTAAGGGGGAGTGTTGGAATATGTAATGCAACATTGTGTAAATTATTCTTAGACTAAAATATAAAGTCTAAAGAATAATATTTGAATTAGAATATAATTCTATCTTATGTAAAATATTCCCACCCAATTAATAAATAAATTAAGGGTGCTAGGAATATTTAATTTCTTGAGAAAAAGTTATTCCCCTTTTCTAGCAAATATTAGAAAGTAACTAATCACTTTCTAATATTTGATAGATGCCACTTATCACATATCTCAAAGATTAGATTGTGATAAAATTAGAAAGTAACTAAAGCACTTTCTAATATTTGATAGATTGTGATAAGATTAGATTGTGATAAGATTTAGGGTTGTAGTAGAAAAGCTTCTCTTTAAATAGGGGTGTTTTCTACTACATATCATCGTATCTTGTCATATTGACTTGTGTTGTAGGTTATGTTGATGCATATTGTTGCATAACATTGAAGCATTCTTGTCTTGTTGAATCATTGAGTAATATAGTGAGCTTCATAGTGGATGTTTCCCTTCTTCATTTGAAGTAGGGTTTTACCACTCAATATTGGTGTTGTGGGTTTTCCTCTTTTGTGTGTGATTGATCTTGTGGAGCATTCTTCGATCTTGGGGAGACTTTGCTTGTCTCACATATCATGTAAGAGCTATTCAAAATATGATTTGCATATACTATTTATTTCATATAATTAGAGAGTGTTTCCTTTCTTTAGTATATCATTCACAATTTTTATGAGTGACACAATAATTATTCAATAGATTCTTTCCAAATTAACTATTGTACAATCTATGATATCATAAACAAATTCTCTTTTAACTAGAGACAACATGATTTTAATAGCTAATTCTAGTGAGATCAAGATCCAAGAATAAATATGTACCACATGAACCCATAACACATCATGTATCCTAGGAAACCCTTACGAGAAAAACCCATCTTGAAGAACATGTGCTTATACTGAGAGGGAGGGTGAACAGTATAAGATAAAACTTTTTGATTTTTAATCCAAATGATAATATCAATAGTGTTAAAGCAGTAAATATCACACAAAGCATCACACACATGAGAGACATGATTTTTACGTGGTTCACCCAATGTGGGCTACTCCACGGAGAAAATATTTCTTATAATTTTTTCTCAAATAAATTCTCTTGGGAATACTTTCCCTATAATTTTTATGGACCTCTTGTCCAAAGGAGACACCAATCCCCCAATCAAGTTCATGGATCTCTATCCATAATAGAATTCCTTTCTCCTCTACTCTGGTTGATGATCTTATAGAAGAACTGTTGCCCCCACTGCTCTAGATAATGAAACTCTATCCACTAAAGACACCTATCCTCATTGCCTTGTTTAATGGATCTCTATCCACTAGAGACTGTCATCCTCTATACTATGTCACCTCCAAAGCTCTGTCTCAAATCTGCACTAAACACAGTCCTTCAATATAGCACAAATTTATTCTCAATCTATATCTTTGGTCTGGTACAAACCTGTCCTCAAATATATACCAAATTCTATCTTCAATATGTATAGTAAGCTTTCATAAGCTCACCCAAATATGTTCACAAGTCTTCTCTAAGACTTATCTCAAATCTTCTGAACAAGTCAACACTAGAACTTGTACAATTTCATAGAAACATAAAGAGAAATTTTAGTGACTCAATATGCTTCACATTCATCACAATTATCAATTACTTTAAATCACTCTTTTAAAAATATATAGAGAATTGTTAGAGAATCAATATGTTTTATACTAATCAACACTTAATCACTTTATAAACTCAATTCAGAATATAGAACAATTTTTTTCATAGAACTTGAACTATCACTTCACACATCCACTTGACTAGGTTCAACCAACTCTACTCAGCCAATCACTCAATGATATAATCCTTTCTCACAAACCCTAGTACAATCATATGAATATTCACTCAAAATATTTCCAACAATGCTCTCAACCAATCTCACATAACAATGATACTCATGATATTTTCATACCCTAGTTCAAGTTCTTCACTCAACCATTCACTTCAACAATGATTCTTATAAAACAATGTGCATAGCATTCACTTCATAATAGCTCAACAACTTAATAAGGAAACCAATCAAGTCATTTTAATTCCAAAGTTGTTTTCTATAAAACCAATCAATCAACTCAAACAAAGAAGAATGTGCTCATACATTTTTCTTGATGATGAGTAGACCACACAAATCTACCACAATCATAAATACTTCTTTTCCAAACTCAAGGATGTTAGAAGATAATAATATCTCTCTCACAATACACAATAATATAAAAAACAAATACACCTTATCACTCCATCTTAATAATAAATTTCAACATCATAATTTTCATCAAAAACCCTCTTATAAAATATAACACAATTTCTACTTATAACTCCTTTCTTAAATTGCACTTTATCAAATAAAATAATTTATAAAATAATGCAATTTATTCTTCTAAGGTAAAAATTAATTACCTTAGTTAAATCAATTTAACTTATAGGTAAATAATCCACTTTAATTACCATCTTATACCTCCCAATTTTCTCACAACAAACTTAGGGCAAAAAAAAAATTAATTTAAAAATTGTACTTTGCCCTTAGTGGGTTTTGAACCCACGATGCTACCTCTCCCAAGCGCTCTAGCTGTTGCCTTGGTCATCGCGTGAGCTAGCACTCATGTGAGCTAGAGTGCCCAAGCACTCTATTCTCCTTTTCACTGCCTCCAAAAATGAAAACCAAAAGGGCTTTAAAAAATTACTGTTCATTGGGTTTTGAACCCGTAACCTTCCTTCCACAAGCACCAAGCCAAATGCCACTCGAGCTAGCCATCAGATGGTGCTAGATGCTATGCACCATGTCTTCTTAAACTCCTCGAAATTTGAATTTTTGCAACGCACAAATTTTCTCCCTTAGCATATTTTTCGAATTCAAAATGCATAATATTTTTGCCTTAGCAAAGGCAATATTTATATTGCTTTGCTATTTCTTCCAACACATCGGCGGGGGTAGTATTCAACTTGCACATCGACGGAATAGCTTTAGGGTTTTTCTATTTTGAATAAATAAATATTTATTTATAAAATTTAAATTCAATTTGAATTTAAATATTTATAAATTAAATATTTAAACCTTCATTGGACTTTTTAATTTGAAAATAAAAATCCTCCTTGGATTTTTATGAAAAACCGTTTATTTCATAAATCCATGGCTTTTAATAAAACCTTTTATTTTTCTAATCCATGGTTTTTAATAAAACCTTTTATTTATGCTTCCTATAATATAAAAAATGAATATTATGAAGCTATTTTTCCATCAAATTTTTGTATTACTCCTTTCGACCTTTTGGCATCAATGATAACCTCATGCCTTGACATCAATGATAGATTTATGGACTCAAAATATCCAACAAAGCCTTGAAACTCCCTTTTTACTATTTCACAAGTCAAGTAGTCTCCATGATAGTATAACAAAGGAATCCCATAATTCCTTCATAAACCATAATAATTTCCTAGTTTGTATATCTCTAACAACATGAATAGTTCCTTTAATTCATATTACAAAACTTGGTGAGGGAACCCCATAATTCCCTCTAATAAATTCCACATTCATTCCTTATAAGTTGATCCTTTTCCTTGAAAAAAATATTTTAAATAAAGACATCTTCTAAACATTTATTGTATCATCTACTATCAATACTATTAGAGAGGACCCCATAATCCTCCCCAAGAATCTCGTTAGAACCTTTACAAGGAATACAAGGTGAGAGCATCTTAAGCTTTTCCAACATTATTCACTATGAAATAAAACATAAAATTTGTAACTCATTTCACACATAATATATATATATATATATATATATATATATATATATATATATATATATATATATATATATTCCAAAAGGAAGTATTCTACCCTTAAACCTCAATAACATAGTTTGTCTCAAAATGGAAACATATCATCCTTAATACATTTCATATCATGATTTAACCACTTCACAAATACATTATTGAAATATCTTAACCCTACACCATTTCATTCATAATTTCCTACACGTAAAAATAAATCATGGTTTACCCAACATGAATTATGATGTCCATAATACATTTTAGTCATGCTTAAATCATAGAATATACTCCTTATAAAATTTTCCTAGGTCCAATATGCTTGAAGGAAACCATATCTTACTTATAAAATAGAAGGTTAAAATAGAGCAACGATGAACATATAATTCTATAATTTTTTTATAATCCTAAAATTAAAAGAAGCCCCAAAAGGGGGGTTTTCAATAAAAAGGATGAATTTGTCACCCTTAAGACTAATAAATAGGCCACCCAATAAGACCAGCCAACACAACCAACAAAAAAATCAACTAGAGGTTCACAATAAAATCGAGTAAAATGTGTCATGTGGGGTCAAGCAACCCATAGCCAAGAACCTAGGCACATGACTATCATTCTAAGTGGGTTGTAGTCATCTTAAACCCTCTCATTCCCCTACCATACAACACGTGGGATAACTAAGCTCTATTTAGGAAAATTTTCCAATTGACCTTAACACACACATAATAGACAACCAAACACACAATTAGGGAGATCCATATTTCCATGCTTTGTGGCATCTTTAGCAACACGTGAGTGGCCCCACTCGATGGTGCTCTAGACCATAGGGCAATGGTAAACCATCAATGGGAGGCTCTTCCCATTTATGTCACCTTGGTGCAATAGCCCATCCCATGTGGGATAATGGCCAGGGAAGATCGAAGATTGTCTTCCCCTCCATTTTTGACTGAGTGTGATATCGAACCTAGACTTGAGCGGCAAAGGAACATCACCATTACATAATTATAGGGTGCAAGGGTGTAAATATTAATATATCCCACTTGCATAGCAATTAAGAATAAGGAAAATAAACAATTATCTTTTAAAATATTTGGGATGTTGCAAATCAACTATGGAAACATGAACATAAAAGGATGACTACTCTAAACATAAGGATGCATAAAGCCATATATAGGAGTCCTTATCTTTTAAGTAAACATAAAAAACAAAGCACAACTAATAAATTTGGAGGGCACTGAAATAACATTTACAGAGCCCAAATATTACAATGTAAGGCATTGAAACTAAATATATACATTTAACCAAAAGAAGGCATCAACGTACATCAATAAGAGATCCTTTTTTTAAAACAAAGTAAAGTATTAAAAACCAAATATATATTTAATCAAAAGGATGCATTAATGAACATTACATAAATCCATACTTTTACAAAGTAAAACAATGTAGATTGAACATATTTAATTAAACATGTCGGGTTCTGATGGATATTATATAAGCCCATACTTTTACAAGTTAAAACAATTTAGATTGAACATTATTAATTAAACTTGGAGAGCACCAATGGACATTACAAAAGCCCATGCTTTAAAAAAATAAAATAATGCATACTGAACATATTTAATTAAACTTAAAGGGCCTAAAATAAATACTTATAAGAGTTCAGAACTTGTTCTATCATCAAACAACGAGAACAATAATATTTCAAAGAGAAAACCATATACAATCAAATTTTATCAAGGCAAGGGCAACAACCATACCTATTATCATAGCCCTCTGTTAGTCTAGTTGGGTTGAATCTTCCTCAACTCCACTCTCCCAGATCTCCCAAGCCTCTTTTTCCTTTCATGAACCACCCCCCTTGTCATGCATCCCCCAAGGATGTCATTGTTCCTCTACTTCACTTTCTCCCAGTTGAAAAATGGTGTGTACTTCTCATTAAAGCCTACCACCCTCCTCAGACCTGAAATGATGTAATTGCTCATTCCTCTGAATATCCAATCTCTTTTTTTTTGTTTTAAAAATATGCTTCTTTTGGAAAGTCCTCATGGGGTAAGGAGCCTTACTCTTTAAATGAAATAACTCATGCTTTATTCAAAAGGGATTATGTCCTTTTTTGTTATTATTATTATTTATTATTATTATTATTATTATTTTTTGAATATTAACATTTTCAAATAAAACAAATTATCATTTTATCCTAATATAATCCAATTAAAAGAATATAAAATTTTTTTAATTAATTATTTTCCTAATAGGTCCGAGGTGTAGACCAATTGGTTCATCCAAACCCCATAAGGGGGGCAGAGGTCCAAGGTTCAAATCTCGGGACTCATTGGACTAAACGCTTGTCCCTTTCCTAGTGCTTTTAGCGACGTAAAATATTTAAAATGATTATGGCATGTCGGTTATAGGGGTGGACTATGCAAAGATCTGTGTGGCGGCTTTTGAGGAGGACAACGCATAATACTATGGCGGCCATAAAATCTGGACAACCTACTTGGATTCATGGCGGCTACCAATTCCACCATGTAAAAAATATAAAAAATTTTTTTTTTTTTTTTTTTTTTTTTTTTATATATATATATATATATATATATATATATTTTCATAATTAATTAAATAGGTCCAAAAATATTTATTTTCCCAAGAAATGGGACATATCAAACCAGTACGATAGCCCTTTTAATCAATATTAAAGCATGCATGAAAAATACAACAATAGTCCTTAAAATTAATTAAATCAAATGTATGCACCAAATTTTAAATTGTTAACTTGGTGTTGCTCGCCTAGGAATTATTAAAATTTCTTTTTCCTAAATATCCACCTAGATGGGTCTGTTATAGGCAAATGATATTTTATTTCACTTGCAAGTGTAGTTACCTTGCAAAAACCACATTAAAAGACAATACTATGTCCATAAAATATAATCATTGTTACTATATTTTTTTTTGGATATCATAATGTAAACTATGCTAGGCATTGAAACGATAAATCACACACACACATTATCATTTTAAAATGGTCCTTCTAAGGAGGGTATTACACAAGGTTTATATTGTATGATGTAGTCTTGTATAGACCTAAAGGAAATCATGTACAATATATTTAATTTATTGTAATATTTTATTATGTAATAACTATGGGTCATGGTTGAACTTGTTATGGTTAAACCCATCTAAAAATTTATAATTAACTTTAAAGCCTTGTTGTTATGTCAACTTATGTTAAAATCATCTATGTAGTGAGGTATTATATATTTGTATAGATTCCTCCATCCACTACATATATTATGTAGGAGTGCTGTGATTCTTATCTATAGATAGAATAGTTATTATTTATGGTGTATATGAGTGACCTTGAGTTGATAGATTGCTTTTGTTTATTCCTAGAAAATATTATGAATTCCCATATGGTATTAGAGTGGGTATGGAGACAAATGCTTGGTCACATAGGAAGTTCACTTAGAGTCTTTGATCCCTCTTATGAGTTTGGGGAAAATTTTTCTTCAATGCTTCATATTTAGCGTGAGTAAAGAAGGTTTTTTCTTCCATGTTTTCTCTTCTATAATCTCTCTTTCTAGAGGATTTATATCTTCATCATTTTATTTTTATCATTTAAAGTAGAGAAAATTATTTTAATTCATATGTATAGTAGTATCCCTTCATTTTAAAATATACTTTAGAAAAATGTTTTATCACCAACATTTAATTTTGGAGGTTTGAATATTAACACATGTGCATTGCAAAATTTGTTTCAATACCTTTTTGTAGAAAATAAATTTCCAAACTAGCATGACCAATAATGATTATAGAAGGCATCAATATAATCATCGTGTCATACAAAAGGAAAATTTATTATTAAGGTTTTGATATCATTTGAGAGTGTAACATTCTTTTATCTTTGAAATGAAGAGCATAAAATATTTTGAATCTAAAAGGGACCTAAACTATAAAACATACATGATATGATGACAATGAGTAGAGGGAGGTGTAAGGTTAAAAATTTTTACCCATTTAATTTTGAATTCATTGACATCCTTTACTAGGGTGGATGACTTTCTTTACTAAGGAGTTGATGACCAAACATCAAAGTAGTGCACTGTTGTGTTGGCTAGTCAAAGTGTATTGGGATCATGGGAAAGCAAGTTAGAGAAAAATAAGATCAAAGGAGAAATTTATAATCACTATTTAAAGCTTGAAATGAGTGTGTAGAATATTATATATCTATATATATATATATATATATATATATATATATATATACATATATATATATATATATATATATATATATATATATATATATATATATATATATATATATATATATATATATATATATATATATATATATATATATATATATATATATGTATATATATATATATATATATGTATATATATATATATATATATATATATATATATATATATATATATATATATATATATATATATATATATATATATATGTATATATATATATATATATATATATATAGATATGTATATATATATACATATACATATCTATATATATATATATATATATATATATATATAACATATATATATATATATATATATATATATAGACAACCAAATCCAAGTTGATTACCATTATCTCTTGTACATTCTCCAAATTTTCAAGAATATGAAGCTTGACTATTTTAAAAATGGGTTTCATACCCAAGATGATTTTACCTACTCCAAATCATTGTATTAATATGAGTGATTATTTCTAATCAATCCATTATTTTAGTTGCATTTCACTTCATTCCCATATGGTATCATAGTGGGTATGGAGAAAAAATGTTTGGTCACATAGGAAGTTCACTCAAAGCTTTTGATCCCTCTTATGAGTTTTGGGAAAATTTTCTTCAATGCTTCATAAGAATTTTTAGCATGAGTAAAGAAGGTTTTTTCGTCCACATTTTCTCTTCCATAATTTCTTTCTTTCTAGAGGATTTATGTCCTCATAATTATATTTTTATCATTTATAGAAGATAAAATTATTTTAATTCATATGTATTGTAGTCTCCCTTCCTTTTAAAATGCATATACTTTAGAAAAATGTTTTGGCATCAAAATTTAATTTTGGAGGTTTGAATCTTAACACATGCACATTGCCACATTTGATTCAATGTCTTTCTGTATAAAATGAATTTTCAATATAGGATGACCAATATAAATTATAGAAGGCATTAGTATAACCATAATGTCACACAAAAGGAAAAAATCTTATTAAGGTTTTAATCTCAATTAAGAGTGTAACATTTTTTTTTATCTTTAGAATGAAGAGAAAAAAATATTTTGAATATAAAAGGGACCCAAGATAAAAAACATGCATGGTATGATGACAAGGATATAATTTTGAGTAGAGGGAGGTGCAAATTTTTAAAAATTTCACCCATTTAATTTTACATTCATTGACTAAACACAAAAGTAGTGCATTATTGTGTTACCTAGTTAAAGTGTGTTGGGACTATGGGAAAGCAAGTTATAGAAAAATAAGATCCAAGAAGACATTTATAATAACTAATTAAATATTGAAATAAGTGTATACATGTGTGTGTGTGTATAGATAAACGAAGTCCAAGTTGATTACCACTATCTCTTGTACATTCTCCAATTTTGCAAGAATATGAAGCTTGACTATTTAAACAATGGGTTTTCATTCCCAATATGGTTTTACCTACTCAAAACCATTGTATTAATAATATTTTATAATCAATCCATTATTTTGGTATTATTTCACTTCATTCTATGGGATTTTCATTGATCTATGTCATTTTTCATGCATAGATACTAGCAAGTTTGAGCTAGAATTGAGCATCATTTGATAGTAGGAGTAAATATTTAGATTTATATTATATTTAAGGTATATTTATAATTGGATAATTATTTTAAATTTAATATCCATTATATTTTTTTAAAATGTAGTACTTTTCATCACATAAAGCTATATTTAATGCCAAAATCAAGGGTTTTACAAGTGATTAATAACTAGTTTTGGTATAGCCCAAATAGAACCAAGTAAAGGAGTACTTGAAATGTTAAAAAAAATTGTTTAAGGTTTTACTTGAGAAATTCATAGGTAGTTTATATTAGCATTATCCTATATTTACCAAGACTTATTTTGGATATTTTTTTGGGTTTAAATTTGGAAAATTGCAATCACTATATTGTTTAATTAAAGGACATTTCTCCTAACTTATCTTCTTGTATTTTGAAGGGGGTTTATGGTGTAGAAGTGAAGAGGATACATAAACATGCTCCAATGAATATGGAATAATTAGTGAATGAATATAAAGCAACAACGGGAGCGAATGAGGATAACAACCCTAAAACCAACGGATCTAGAGGAAGCGACAAGGTCAACACCAATCAAGATAGCAAATATGGAGATACTCCTAATGGTGATGATGGTAGAGATATTGTCATACTAGGTGTTACGTAAAAGGATGGTCTGAGTTGTGATATAGAGGAAGAAACCATTCCCACTCGAACCAAATGGGAGGAAATTTATGTGGTGCAAGAGGAAGATTTTGGACCAACCACTCTAACTACTACTGGATCCCACTATCATGGATTGAAATTTGGCTCAAAGGTACAAATAAATGGAACACCTATTACATAATATGATCAATATTATCCAAATTAGAAAATAGCACCAAGAATGATGGGCATATTGACAAAACCTATTCGGTCTTATGCAGACATGGTTTTTGAACATAAAGACTGGGATTGAATTGCTTCCCTCCAATGGTATCCTTGATATCCCAAGTGAAATCATATTCAATGTGATTGACCATAACTCTAACTCATTGATTGGTAAATTCCTTGGATCATGGCCTAACATGGAGTCTATCTACAAATGGGTCAATATCCTTGGAATCGTATAGGATCCATGGAACTAGTAGCACTCCCCAAAGGATTATTATTGATTCGATTAAAAAATCATGTAGACTACAAGTAAATTCTCAGAGGTGGCCTTGGTTCTTTGAATGAAGAGATATTTTCCTTCAAAAATAGGGTGTGTATTTTGACCCATCAACCTAGAATACCAATGTTGCTCCAATTTGGATCTATCTCTCAGGCCTTCCACTCTATTTCTGGGATGAAGATATCCTCAGCAACATCACAAGAAGTATTGAGGAGCTGATTTACTTTGATCCACCTACTAGATCTAGAACTTGCATGATCCAAGTTTGCATGTGCATCAATGCCAATATGGATGAAGTCCTCTCGACTTCTATCAACCTTATATCCAAGTTTTTTTCCTTTTCTTAATCTATTGAATACAAAAATAAACTTGTATTTTGTAGCCTCTTCTCCAAGCAAGGTCACTTAACCTCTCAGTGCCCTTCCAAAACTTTTGCCATTGCTCCCCATAAGAGCCATCATCCCCCTAAACCTGGTTTCCCTTCCTTATTTAAATCCAACCCCACCTTTACTACCAATCCTTCCTCCTTTTTTGTGAACCTTCATCACGATAGGAAACCCTTTAGGTCTCCTTAGAGGGGTTCCCAACTAGACCATGACCTCTCCCCAACCTATAGCCTATTGATCCCAATTTCCAACCACTTCTCCCCTATCTCCATAATAAACCCTTTATTTGATCCAAAAAAACTTGTATTTAATCACCCTTTGTGCCCTCCACCTTCTCCACCCTCCTCGCTAAGCCCCCTACCTACCTCACCTATTCCCAAAAGAAATTAGTCACTGATGTGGACTTTGATAAAAAGTGATGCTATCCTTCAGCTCAGGATATCGAGAACAAGGAAGCATCAGATGAAATTACAAATGGTACTCAACTCACCCTCAAAGGGTCATCTAGGATCTTGGAGTCTCAAGATCAAAATAGAACCAAACTTCCCCTCCCACTCGAA
This sequence comes from Wollemia nobilis, assembly GCA_028583015.1. NCBI lineage: Eukaryota > Viridiplantae > Streptophyta > Pinopsida > Araucariales > Araucariaceae > Wollemia > Wollemia nobilis. Next base: position 50,829 of record JAQPPZ010007829.1, on the reverse strand, counting down.
AGAGGGAAGTGAACATCTTCAAGAATTTCCAAATGAAGGTCCTCTCATGGAACATGAGAGGCCTCAATGGATGAAACAAGCAACACTTAGTTAATTCCATGATGAGAGAACATAGACCCATCATTATTTTAATATAGGAAACCAATATTGATCCTTAGAGTGTTTCTTGCATTTATAAATATATTTGGAAGGAATATGAGTTCTCTTTAAGTCCATCCAATGAAGCCTCAGGGAGATTTTTGTGTCTATGGGACCCATCCAAAGTTGATGGAAGAGTGCTATCAATAGATGATATCTATATAAATATTTTATTTTTCAACAAAGAGGATGGTTTTTGTTGGGTCCTATCCAACATTTATGCTCCTAACTCTCCTTCAACATGATTCTATTATGGAACTCTCATAGCCATCTAAGGGAAGTCTTATCCTCAGAATCGTGGATGCTGGCTAGATATTTCAACTCCCCTCTCTTCCCCATAGACAATAAAGGAGGGTCCCAAATCATTGAGGGTTCCTATGAGCACTTTGCAAACTTTATTGATAATAATGAACTGATGGATATCAAACTTAGAGGACCAAAATACACTTGGATCAATCGTAGGAAAGGAGATCATTTGATTTATATTCACCTTGATCATGTCCTCATTTCTACCAATGCCATCCCCAAATTCGGTGATGCCATCATGCACTCTTTGCCCAAGATTGGCTTTGACCACAATCCCCTATTGTTGGATAACCATCCCCACGCTTCTACTTTCAAATATCACTTTATATTTGAATCCATGTGGCTCCAATATCCAAACCTTAAATCTCTTATTTTTCATTGGTGGAATCAACCCTTTCATGGATCCATAGTCTCCCAAATAAGCAACAAATTGAGACATGTGAAATACAAACTAAAATAGTGGAACAAGGAGGTCTTCGAAAACATCTTCTACAAAAAGAAATAAATTTAGTCCTAGATTTGAAATATTGAACTCTCAATGTAGCATGGAGAACATGATCCCTCTCTCCAAGACTCAAAAATGATCCTCCTCTCAGACTTCCAGAACATCCTCAAAAGTGAAGAATTATTTTGGAAATAAAAGTCCAGGGTCACTTGGTTGAAAGAAGGTGATTCAAACACAAAGTTCTTCCATGATGCAATGATGAGACATAGAGGCAACACAAAAATCAAGTATTTAGCCTAGTAGGATGGTGAGGTAATCATAGACATCTCAAAAATTAGAACCAAGGTAGTTAATTTCTTTGAGGAACTGCTTGGACCCACTCTAGGCTACGACCACTAAATCTTTGAGGACCTCCTTCAAAACATCCCTATGTTAGTAACTATAAATTAGAGAAAATGCTTAATCAAGACCCTCACTACTGAATAAATTGGGATCACTATTTTCTCCATGTAGGGTGGGAAGGCACCTAGCCCAGATGTGTTCCCCCCATATTTTTCCAATGTTTTTGGGATATAGTTGACCCAGATGTGGTCTTTGCTATCCAAAAAATGCAAAGAGATAAGGTGATCCTAGGGGATATTATGTCCATATTTTTAGCTCTCATACCTAAAGTAAACTAGGCCCATACCCTTTCTAAATTTTGACCCATAAGCCTTTGCAATGTCCCCTACAAAATCCTCATCAAATACCTGGCAACCAAAATCAAATCCATCCTTCCCTACATCATAGCTTCAAACCAGGGAACCTCCATCCAAGGGAGACATATAACTAAAAGCACTATCACCATCAATGAAATTATTCATTTCCTCAAGTCGTAAGGTTGGCCTTCTTCTAGAACTTAACATAAATAAAGTATTTTATTGATTCTCTTGGTATTTCCTATTCTCTATTCTCCAAGGTTTGGTTTCCACCTTGATTGGATTGCTCTTGTCAAGGAATGCATAACTTCCACTAATTTTTTTTTGTTAGTCTCACAATGACACTGAGAGGGGGGGTGAATCAGTGTAGCTATTTAAATTCAAATCTACAACTCTTAAAGCAAGTATAACAAGAGAGCATTCCACAACACATGATGTAACGAGGTTCACCAATTTGGCTACTCCTCAAAAATGACTGCTTGGACTCCCATCCAAATCCAACCTTTGCAAAATACCAATTTTACAATCAATTTATGAGCACCCACTGGAAGGAGAACCAACCCCTAATTTATTTGCACCAACAGAAAGGAGCACCAACCCCTGATTTATCTGCACCAACAGAAAGGAGCACCAACCCCTAATTCCAAGCACCAACTTGGACTACAATTTTGAAATTATAAGATTGACATAAAAATGCCTTCGCTTATACAAGACCCTAACTGGTCTATTGCTAACCCAAAATTTCTTTCTATTCACCAAAACACCACACACACTTACGACTCTGCTTACTACTCTCTTACGACACTCTTCCAACCCTCTTTTTGCAGCACTTTCACTCTTTTTCCGCTTGATAATTCTCCATGCAGACCTCCTTTTATAACAAAGTTCTGACTCTATTTTTAACTTCAGTTGTAACTTCTTTATCACATAGTATTCTTTCATGAAGCCTATTAATAGTTACGGATCTTTGTTTGGTCTTCGATAGATGACTTTCAGTTAACTGTTCTTATTTTAGCTGCATGATTTTTCTCTATAACTGCACCTGTAACTGTCGTACTGACTTCAATTAACTCTTCTTATTTTAGCTTCATGATCTTCTTCTGCAATGGCCCCTGTAACTACCGTGTAACTTCAGTTAGCTGCCACATAAATTATTTCAACTGGGTTCTCTTCTTAGCTCACGCCAAAGCGACCTATCGCAAAATCATGACACTTTTGCCTCTTTGTCCTCTTCTCGGACTTGTACCCATGAAAACACAACATGTCATGATATCGCGACACTTTTGCCTCCTTGCTACTTTACTTGGTTTGAACCCGCAAAAACACAACATGTCGCGATATCACAACACTTTCGCCTCCTTGCTACTTTACTTGGTTTGAACCCGCGAAAACACATGTTGCAATATCGTGACACTTTTGCCTCCTTGCTACTTTACTTGGTTTGAACCCGCAAAAACACAACATGCATTGATATCGCGACACTTTCGCCTCCTTACTCTTCCTCTTTACTTTTGTCATGATATCGTGACACTTCTGCCTTCTTACTTTCTCTCTCCTCCTTTAGTCGCGAAAATGTGACATGTCACGATATCGCGACACTTTTTCTCCTTGGATATTTCTCTTGCCTTTGGGTCACGAAAACCTGACATGTCGTGATATCACGACACTTTTTCTTTTGGAATCTTTCTCCTGCAATATGTCACAAAATTGTGACACTTTTTATTTTGTACAATCTCTCTTGCAATATGTCGCGAAATCGCGACACTTTTTCTTTTGGACTCTCTCTCCTGCAATATGTCACGAAATCATGACACTTTTTCTTTCGTACAATCTCTCTTGCAATATGTCATGAAATCGTGACACTTTTTCTTTTGGACTCTCTCTCCTGCAATATGTCACGAAATCATGACACTTTTTCTTCCGTACAATCTCTCTTGCAATATGTCGCGAAATCGTGACACTTTTTCTTTCGGACTCTCTCTCCTGCAATATGTCGCAAAATCATGACACTTTTTCTACTTGCCTTTCTCTCTTCCAACATGTCATGAAATCGTGACAGTTTTGCTTGCTTGCGCTTTCTCTCCGAACATGTCACAAAATCATGACAGTTTTGCTTGCTTGCACTTTCTCTCTGAACATGTCACGAAATCGTGACAGTTTTGCTTGCTTGCGTATTTTCTCCGAACATGTTGCGAAATCGCGACATTTTTGCTTGCTTGTGCTTTCTCTTCGAACATGTCACGAAATCACGATAGTTTTTATTTCTTCTCAACATGTCGCTATATTGCGATAGTTTTTCTTTCTTGCTCAACATGTCACAATATCACGATAGTTTACTTCCTTGTGATTTTCTTTTGATTTTTAGCATATGGGCCACTTCGATCTTTTGGAGAATCACTGTACATACTCTGAAGAACCTCTTAACTCTTGTCCACTGCATCAACCGATTTGTCTGACTGTGTTGACAACAATGACAATACTATTGTTGCACCTTGCTCAACAATCTCCCCCTTTGGAATTGTTGGCAACACATGTGCAATTTCCTATAATTCTTCTCCCCCTTTGACAATAATACCAAAGGGCTGCTACAGACTCCCCCTAAGTCCATGCACAACATTCTTAGGCACAAATTATTATAGTTAGCAAAAATTACAAACATGAGCAAAAATTTAATCAAATATATAAATGCTCCCCCTGAGAATGTGGTCCCGATAGCTAGTCAGTTCTTGGGAAGCGTGACCACTCCCAATTTATTATGAAGGTACTCAAAAATTTCCTTGGGCAGTGGTTTTGTGAAGATATCCACTACTTTATCTATAGTTGGGACAAAATCCAACTTAACCTCACCTTCCACAACTTTCTCCTTCAGAAATTGATATCGGATAGCAATATGTTTTGTGCGAGAATGCATAACCGAATTCTTTGAGATGTTAATGGCACTGGTGTTATCACACTTAACTAAAATTGGCTCACTGAAGTTAATACCAAGATATTTTAGGGTTTTTTTCATCCATAATACCTACGTACAACATGTTGTCACTACAATATATTCTGCCTCTACTGTCGATAAAGAAACTGACTCTTGTTTCTTACTGTGCCACGTGACCAATCTGTCTCCAAGATAGAATGCACCTCCACTGGTACTCTTTCTATCATCGACACATCCTGCCCAATCTGCATCTGAATACGAAATAAGGGTGAAGTCCTTACCTTTTGGATACCATAACCCATAATCCATAGTGCCCTTCAGATACCAAAGAATCCTCTTCACTGCTGTCACATGAGTCTCCTTGGGACTAGCCTGAAATCATGCTACCATGCAAACTTCCTGCAAGATATCTGGTCTGGTAGCTATCAAATACAGTAGGCTTCCAATCATAGATATGTACATGGTTTGATCAACATCTGGAGATTTTTCATCCTTGCTCAACTTGTAACCTGTCATCATGGGAGTGCTAATAGGCTTACAATCCTCCATTGTGAACTTTTTTAACATCGCTTTCACATATTTAACTTGAGAAATAAAAATGCCCTTCTTATTTTGATTAACTTGCAGTTCGAGGAAATACGAAAGTTCACCAATCATTGACATTTCAAATTCTTTCTGCATCTTATTTGCTAAATATTTACACGACTCATCATTGCTATTGCCAAAAATGATATCATCTACGTATACAACAAGGACAATGAGATGGCCATTCTCTGTTTTAACATACAAATTGCTATCCACCATATCTTTTTTGAATCCTTGTTGAGTAAGATAGTTGTCTAGCCTTGCATACGATGCTCTGGGTGCTTGTTTCAAGCCATACAATGCTTTCTTCAAGTTTTCCATTCAAAAATGTTGATTTCACTTCCATTTGATAAACTTTGAAATTCTTGTGAACTGCTAAAGCCAGAAACATTCTAATTACCTCTAGTCTAGCCACTGGTGCAAAGGTTTCCTCAAATTCAATACCTTCAACTTGTGCATAGCCTTCTGAGACCAATATTTCTTTATTCCCGACTACCTGTCCATCTTCATTCAATTTGTTTCAAAAAATCCATTTAGTACCGATTATATTTTTATTTGCAGGTCTTGGTACTAACTCCCAGGTTTTTTTTTTCTTGATCTGATCTAATTCTTCATTTATTTCCGTTATCCAACTTTCATCTTTGCTTTCTTCAGCAACATTTTTAGGCTCAATGCTGGATAATAGAGAGTAGTTACTTACTACTCTTCTTCTTGTCTGAACACCAACTGTGGGGTCTCCAATTATTTGCTCTCTAGGATGATTTTCCTACTAGTTGCTGTTTTTAATTTCTTTTTTCTTCCTCTTCCGAATCACTACTTAAATCATCTGAGTCAATTTTTTGTTTCTTTTCTGTTTCCTTTTCCTCATCTCCTTCAATAACCTCTTCATAAATTGGGTAGTTTTCTTCATAGCTTATTTCTTGTTCTCTACCTTCATCAACTTTAACATCGACACTCTCCATAATTTTCTTTAGCCTCTTGTTGTAGCATGTGTAGGCTTTGCTTTTTGTTGAATAGCCAAGAAAAATGCCTTCATCAACTCTATCTTCAAACTTACCAATATTATCTTCAGCTCTTTTGATGTAACACTTGCTGCCAAAAACTTTAAAGTATATTGTTGTTGCCTTTTTACCAAACCACAGCTCATACGAAGTTTTGCTTTCATGCATCCTCAACATGCACCTATTTTGGATGTATACCGCAGTATGGACTGCATCTTTCCAAAACCTGTCTACTATTTTGTTCTCAGTCAACATAGTCCGTGTCATTTCCTACACTGTCATTTTCATTCTTTCTACCATACCATTCTGTTGAGGTCTCCTTGCTGTTGAAAACTGTCTCCTAATCCCATATTTTTCACAGTACTTTGCTAACTCCTCTGAAATGAAATCTCCTCCTCTATCTGATCTTAAACATTTAATTCTTTTTCCTATTTGATTCTCAACTTGTTTTTTAAAAATATTGAACATCTCAAAGGCATCTAATTTAAGCTTCAAAAATAGTACCCATGTCATCTTGGAATAGTCATCTATGCACAACATAAAGTATTTGTCACCATTTATGCTTTGCGTTCTCATGGGTCCACATATATCAATATGTATTATTTCTAAAGGTTTGCTTGTGAAGTAGTCTTTTGTTTTAAATGTGGCTCTAGTTTGCTTCCCCTTTTGGCATGAAGCACAAATGCTATTTAATGGTTTGCCAATGGTGGGAATATCTCTCACTGCCCTTTTTGAGCTGATTTTTACTAGATTGTCAAAAATGATATGACCGAGCCTCTTGTGCCACAGCCAATTTTCTTCTTCCTATCCAATCAAGCATGCTCCTTCTGAAGTCTCTGAGAGAGTATATAGGTTTCCAGATGTCCTTGATCCAGTTGCGATCAACTTTCCACAGTTTGTTGTTTTGACTTCACAACCCTGCTTCTTAAAAATTACTTCATGACCTCTGTCACAAATCTGACTTACGCTTAACAAGTTATGCTTCAGACCAATCACAAAAAAAACATCTTTTGACTTGATTTTTCCATCATCGATCTTAACTGATCCTTTGCCAACTATCTTAGCTCCATCATTATTTCCAAATTTTACAGAACCACCTTCATATTTCTGTAACTTCTCAAATTTTTGTTTGTCACCTATCATATGGTTGGAGCATCCACTATCAAGTATCCATGGTGCAGATTTGTTTTGTGCTTTAAATGTTGTCTATACGATCAAGGATTCCTTTTCTTCCTTGGGTCGCTCATTTTATTTCCACTCTGGTTTGATTACAGTTTTGGTCACTTGTTTTGACTTTTCTTTGTCAGTAGCTTGTGCATGTTTTTCAGGAAATTTTCTATTTTGTCTCAAACCATTTGGTTGAAATTTTCTTCCCTGATGTTTATTTGTTGCAAATGTACTTCGATAATTTCTTGCAATGTGCCCAAAATTGTGACAGTTATAACATTCTACTATATAATCCATCAATGGTGAAAAAATATTTCTACTGGTAAAGTTCCTTTGTCCTACATTATACTTGCAATCTGAAATCTTATGTCCATAACCATTGCATTTAAAACAATAACCAGAAAAGGAATTAGTGAACCTGGGTGATGGTCTTTGCCATTTTGTAGTGGGAGCCATAAAACTTCTTCTCCTTTGATGAGTGACATTAGTGAATCCATCATTGTCAATACTCCTCTCGTGTCTGGCATTATTTCTTTCTTTAGCATGGTTCATTTTTTCTTGATCAACCCTGATATTATCTTCATTCTTTATGGGTTCTACAGTTACGACCTTTGATCCATTTGATGATTCTCCTTCGATGAATCCTAAAACAAATTTGATGCCTGTAGTCCTTTGGTTATTTATAATCTTATCCAGATTCATAGAACTTTCTTCAAGTTTGTGATAACACCTCATTTTTTGATTCATCTCTTCTAGCTGCATCCTTAAACCAACAATCTCTTCTTCTAGCTTGTTGCACTCATCTATCTTCACGGTTAATTGTACTTTGATATCTTCAAATATTTTCTTGAATTCATCTATCTGTACTTTCAAGCTGGTTATGATTTCATTGGCATCCTCAAGCTTTATTGAAATTTTCTTTTTATTTTTCCTTTCTATGCTCAGCTCTTTAAGTGCAGTGACCAACTCACCTTCTAGATCCACATCAGCCTCAGCCTCAAATTTTTTATCACATTCCTATTTTTCCTCTATATTTTCTTCTTCGAATGCCATGAAAAGAGCTTCACCTATTTCTTCTTTAGAATCCTCACCGGAGCTATCTTCTGAAGGACTAACATTCTTAGATATGAAACTTTTCTTCTTGAAGTTGCCTTTTCTAAAATTTGGTTTCTTCTTCCAGTCACTTCTTTCTTGGTGTGAACATTCATCACTTTTGTTTTTCTCATTAAGTGGACATTTAGGTGCAAAGTGCCCAATGCCTCCACAGTTGAAACACTTAAATGGTAGCTTTCCTCTGTATTTTCCTTTTCCCCTTATTAGTTTTCGAACAAAGTTTTCTTCCGTTTCATCTGATGTCTCTTCTTCCTCGGATTCTTGTTTTGCTTTTATATTTTTATGTGCTTTAAAAGTAGCTTCTCTGTCTATGTGTTTAGTTTTTCCTATTCTCATCTCATATGCAGTCAAAGAACCATGCATCTCATCCATACTAAAAGTATTTAGATCTTTAGCTTCTTCTATTGCTGAAACTTTGGAATCAAATCTTTGGGGAAGAGATATTAGTACCTTTTTCACGACGACAACATCTTCCATTTCCTCTCCGAGTCCTCTAATTGCATTAATGATTCCATTAACTCTTAGCATTATGCCTCTATGTTCTCATCATCATTCATATTTAATGCTTCGAACTGAGCTCGATGCGTTTGTAACTTGGCCTCCTTGATCTTGTCGTCTCCTTCATGAATGCTCCTTAGTTTGTTCCACATGTCTTTTGCCAATTTACAACTCATTATCTTTATCAGTTTGTTGTCCACTAAACCGCACATGATAGCATTCTTTGCTTTAGAATTATTCTCAAATAGTTTCTTACCGACAGCATCGGTTGGAGGAGTGGTGGGTATTATGTATCCACTGTTTACTGACTCCCAAATGTCGTATCCCAAAGCACACAGATATGTATGCATCTTGAGTCTCCAAAATGCGTAATTAGTTCCATCAAACAATGGTGCTTTTTTTTATGAGAATCCTTCACCACCTGCCATTGTCTCACTTACAAGATCACCTTAGCCGATTAAGCTTGTTTAGGAACTTATCTCTGATACCAATTGTTAGTCTCACAATGACACTGAGAGAGGAGGTGAATCAGTGTAGTTATTTAAATTCAAATCTACAAATCTTAAAGCAAGTATAACAAGAGAGCATTCCACAACACATGATGTAACGAGGTTCACCAATTTGGCTACTCCTCAAAAATGACTTCTTGGACTCCCGTCCAAATCCAGCATTTGCAAAATACGAATTTTACAATCAATTTACCAGCACCCACTGGAAGGAGCACCAACCCCTGATTTATCTGCACCAACAGAAAGGATCACCAACCCCTGATTTATCTGCACCAATAGAAAGGAGCACCAACCCCTAATTCCAAGCACCAACTTGGACTGCAATTTTGAAATATAAGATTGGCATAAAAATGCCTTTGCTTATACAAGACCCTGACTGGTCTATTGCTAACCCAACCTTTCTCACTATTCACCAAAACACCACACACACTTACAGCTCTGCTTACTGCTCTCTTACGACACTCTTCCAACCCTCTTTTTGTAGCACTTTCACTCTTTTTCCGCTTGATAATTCTCCATGCAGACCTCCTTTTATAACAAAGTTCTAACTCTATTTTTAACTTCAGTTGTAACTTCTTTATCACACAATATTATCTCATGTAGCCTATTAATAGTTATAGCTCTTTGTTTGGTCTTTGACAGATGACTTTCAGTTAACTGTTTTAGCTACATGATTTTTCTCTGTAACTGCACCTGTAACTGTCGTACTGACTTTAGTTAACTCTTCTTATTTTAGCTGCATGATATTCTTCTGCAACGACCCCTGTAACTACCGTGTAACTTCAGTTAATTGTCACATAACTTATTTCAGTTGGGTTCTCTTCTTAGCTCGCACCAAAGTGACCTGTCGCGAAATTGTGACACTTCTGCATCTTTGTCCTCTTCTTGGACTTGTACCTATGAAAACACATGTCACGATATCGTGACACTTTTGCCTCCTTGCTACTTTACTTGGTTTGAACCCACAAAAACACAACATGTTGCGATATCATGACACTTTCACCTCCTTGCTACTTTACTTGGTTTGAACCCGCGAAAACACATGTTGCAATATCGTGACACTTTTGCCTCCTTGCTGCTTTACTTGGTGTGAACCCGCGAAAACACAACATGTCGTGATATCGCTACACTTTCGCCTCCTTACTCTTCCTCTTTACTTTTGTTACGATATCGTGACACTTCTACCTTCTTACTTTCTTTGTCCTCCTTTAGTCGTAAAAATGCGACATGTCACGATATCACGACACTTTTTCTCCTTGGATATTTCTCTTGCCTTTGGGTCACGAAAACCTAACATGTCGTGATATCATGACACTTTTTCTTTTGGACTCTCTCTCCTGCAATATGTCACGAAATTGTGACACTTTTTCTTCCGTACAATCTCTCTTGCAATATGTCACGAAATCGTGACACTTTTTCTTTCGGACTCTCTCTCCTGCAATATGTCGCGAAATCATGACAGTTTTTCTTATGTACAATATCTCTTGCAATATGTCACGAAATCGTGACACTTTTTCTTTTGGTCTCTCTCTCCTACAATATGTTGCAAAATTGTGACACTTTTTCTTCTGTACAATCTCTCTTGCAATATGTCGTGAAATCGCGACACTTTTTCTTTCAGACTCTCTCTCCTACAATATGTCACGAAATCACGACACTTTTTCTACTTGCCTTTCTCTCTTCCAACATGTCGCGAAATCATGACAGTTTTTCTTGCTTGCGCTTTCTCTCCGAACATGTCGCAAAATTGTGATAGTTTTGCTTGCTTGCGCTTTCTCTCCGAACATGTCGCGAAATCATGACAGTTTTTCTTGCTTGCGCTTTTTCTCCGAACATGTCATGAAATCACAAAAGTTTTGCTTGCTTGCGCTTTCTCTCTGAACATGTCATGAAATCACGATAGTTTTTCTTTCTTCTCAACATGTCGTGATATCACGACAATTTTTCTTTCTTGCTCAACATGTCACGATATCGTGACAGTTTTATTCCTTGTGATTTTCTTTTGATTTTTATTATATGGGCCACTTTGATCTTTTTGAGAATCACTATACATACTCTGAAGAACCTCTTAACTCCTATCCACTGCATCAACCGATCTGTCTGACTGTGTTGACAACAATGACAATACTATTGTTGCACCTTGCTCAACAATTTTTCCTGGTGAACATTTCCCCAGCAGGCTATTTAAAGAATTTAAAAGGTCTTAGACAAGGAGACCCCATCTCCCCCTTTTTATTTATCATTGTTGCTAAAGCCCTAGGAAGAGATCTCAATCATGCATGCTCCGAGGGGACAATTTATGGCATCAAACCTGCTTCTTATCTCCAAGCCATATCTCACCAACAGTTTTTTGATAGCACTATTTTAGCCACCTATGCATTGGTTCCCCAAGTTCAACACATCAAATCCATTCTGCTTTCCTTTGAGGCTGCTATTGGTCAAAAGGTGAATTTCAAAAAAATAAAAATCTACTTTATCAATACTCCTATGAGACGTTAAGCTCTTATTGCTATCATCCTAGATTGTTCCATTACTTCTTTCCATACCACCTATTTAGGATCCCCTCTCTTTGAAGGCCATTCCAAAAAATATTTATGGAACCCTATCATTGAGCGTATTTGGAAAAAATTGATCAGTTGGAAATGGATCCTCCTCAATTGAGTAGGCAAAGCCACATTAGTCAAGGCCACTCTACAAAGCATCCCTATCTTCTTCATTTCTATCTTCCAAATACCTATTTACATATGCAATCATATTGAGCAACTCCAAAGGAATTTATTATGGTTAAGATCGGATACCAAGCAACGAATTCACTTGGTAGCATGAAATTAGGTTTGTTCCAAGAAATAGCATGGTGGCATTGGACTTTGGAAGGTCCGTAACATAAATCTTGCACTCATAGCCAAGCAAGGTTGGTGAATTCTCACAAATGAAGACTCTCTTTGGGTCTCCATAATCAAAGCTAAATACCTATGGCACAATCAAAACTTTTTGGATGACCTTGCTCCCATCCACGGATTTGTTGTTTAGAACTTCCTTTTCAAACTAAGCAAATCCTTAAAAAGGGTATTCAATGGAAGTTGGTAAATGGTTCCAGCATCAGATTCTAGGAAGATCTCTAGATAGGCAACAGTTCACTCCATAAGTGTGAGAATATCTTATACCTCAAACTGGTGATTGATGCCTTGTTTGGTTCTAAGATATGTAATTTTTTCCTTCCCAATAGTCGCTCTTGGAAATATTTACCTGTTGACATTATCAATGATGAGTAGAAGCAAGACTCTACTAACCTTTCAAGATTACTACACCTTTGTGTCATTCCTTCCTATCATGTGGAAGACTCCATCCTATGGCCTCCCAACTCTAATGGTCTCTTCTCTATCAAGTCTACCTATGCCCTCACTGAGAACCCTAACCCTCCCTAGTTCCCTTCCAAGATCATATGGAAGCCCCGTAATATCCCTAAGGTCAATTTTATCCTTTGGATTGCCATCCATGATAAGATCCTCACCATCTCAAACCTCCATCACCATGAATTTTCCATACCCAACCATTGTTATATCTACCTCATTGACTGCGAGTCTACCCAATATATCCTTTTATCTTTCCCTTTCTCCCATTCCATTCTCTCATCCCTGTTCTCCTTTTTTGGCATCTCCTGGATCTCACCTACCTTATTAAGTGATATTTGTGTCCAGTGGCCTAACCATTTTAGAGGCCATCGATTGAATACTTTTTGTTCTTATTGCCTTTCCCACCTCCTATGGGAGATCTAGTAGGAACATAATGCTCATGCCTTGAAGGACTCCATTCATAATGAAAAGTATGTTCTATACAAAATCATGGCTACAAATGCTGAGAATGTGTTCATCACTCATGATGATGGTAGTATTAAGCCAAGATATGAATCTCTTCTAGCCTCTTCCCTCAGTATTCCCAAGGATATTCACATCCATGTTTCTCCAAGGACATATCACTCCCTTGTCAAATAGACACCTCCCCATAAAGGTTCCTCAAGTTGAACTTTTATGGAGTGGCTAAATGTAATTTTAGGGTAGGGAGGGTGGGTGGCATCATCAAGGATCATTCAGGAAGCATCATCTTGACCTATGCTAAGAACTTGGACCATAATTCTAGACATTTCACCAAGGCTAGATCTCTCTATCAATGTGTTATTCTCATCCATAGTTTGTAGGTCCCTAGTACTATTAGAATGGGAATCAAAGAACATCATCAAATACCTAAAAATGAGATATATTCTAGCTTCATGGAAGATATCAACATGATCACTAAAATAAAACATCTTTCATTATCAAACATAGGGACAAACCACATTTACAAGGAAGGAAATCAAACTGCTGACCACTTAGCAAATATGGGTATATCTAAACATAGTCTCACTATGTGGAGAGAATCCTTCCCCTAGTCCCTTATTGATATCAATATTGCTAAAATCAATAAATAGTGGATCTTGATATGTCAAGTATAGAAACTAGATTTTACCTCATTGGTTCCAAGCTCATTTTTATCTCAACTTTCTCATTGGTCATTTTTTGCACAACACAATAGGTTTCTCCTGTTGCCTTCGACTGGGCATTTTCTTGAGTGGTCAACCCTCGTATAGTAAGGCACCTCATATACACTACATCCATATGGACCGTTTCCCTCATTGACAAGTCAAAGGGGCCAACACTATATCCCATGGGCTTATTGATCACATGTTCAATAAGTGGTTTCTCATGTATAGCGGCTTCTACGGGAATGACATCACAACTTTTTCCAAGACATGACCAAATCCTTTTCTCAGCAAAATGAGCCCTTGGAATTACACCATGGCAATTTTTTCTTCATATATGTTCAAAATGTGTGTCGAGACTCTTGAAATTAGTGATAAGTATTTTATCCTCATCATTGGTACTCTTAGCCAGATTTTGTGTAATAATTTTTTGTCCATGTCATCTGATTCCACTCATCTAGATCCGATTTGGTCATCGCTCCAATTTCAATGAAATCTAGTTTTCTTGTTTTGTTCCTTGTCTTCGACCAAAGCACATTGACTTATCACCACTCAAATTTAAGCTTTGTGAGTTGGTGTTAGTCTTACAATGACACTGAGAGGGGGGGTGAATCAGTGTAGCTCTTTAAACTTGAATTTATAGCTCTTAATACCGCAGCAATTAAAACTTATTACTAGATACAACAAGTATAACAAAAGAGCATCACACAACACAAGATTTAACGAGGTTCACCAATGTGGCTACTCCTCAAAAATTGACTGCTTGGACTACCATCCAAATCCAGCCTTTGCAAAGCACCAACTTTACAATCAATTTACCAACACCCATTGGAAGGAGCACCAACCCCTGATTTATATGCACCAAAAGGAGAGGGGAGCACCAACCCGATTAACACCAGGAAGGAGACCAACCCGAACGGAGGAGCCCAACCCGGCCCGAAGGACAACCCGATTACGACCAGGAAGAGCACCCATTCCCCAAAAGGAGCACCAACCCCTGATTTACGCACCAACTAGAAGGAGCACCAACCCCTGATTTACTAGCACCAATTGGAAGGAGCACCAACCCCTGATTTACCAGCACCAACTGGAAGGAGCACCAACCCCTGATTTACTAGCACCAACTGGAAGGAGCACCAACCCTTGATGCCAAGCTCCAACTTGGACTTCAATTTGAATCTATAAGTTTGATAGTAAGATACCTTTGCTTTTGCAAGACCCTAACTGGTGGTCTTCTTCACCTTTGCGTTCTCTCTGCACTCTGCTTTCTTGTAATCACACAACTCAACCTCTCACTCTGCTCTCTCTGTGCAATCACTTTGCACACTCTGCTTCGTTACAGTCGAACTTCATGATCATCTTCTCCCTTTTGTGCACTCTGCTCTCTTTGCAAATTTTGCACTTAGCACGATTCGACACGACTTGCTCTCTGTGCACAATGACCGTATTTCACACACATTCGACACTCCTCAATTCTCCAAACAACCCTCCTTTTATAACAATATTTTTTATGATGAAAACCCTAATCTTAGTCGGCTGTAAATCCTAATCTTAGTCGGCTTTCATAACAACTGTAAACCCTAATTTTAGTCGGTTGTCATCGGTCTTCGTCGGCTTCAACTCAAGAAGATGTTCGGTTTATCCATCGCTTGATGATTTCATTCGGACAGACCATGTAACCATACTTTAACTTTTGATCACTCTTCATATTTTAGCGATGAAATCACTCTATAACTCCCTGTAAATGTCGTAGTGATGTCGGTCCATTGTCATACTTCTCATTTCAGTCGGGTTCTCCTTCTTGACTTGCGCATTTATGACCTATCATGAAATCATGACATTTTTGCCTCTGTAGCTTCTTTTGTTGTTGTTGCCATGAAAATACAACATGTCGCGATATCGTGACACTTTCACCTCCGTACGCTTTCTCTATTCTTTTGTCGTGATATCATGACATTTTTGCCTTCGTAGACTTCGTCTTTTCTTTTGTCATGATATCATGACATTTTTGCCTCTGTATACTTCGTCTTTGCTTTTGTCGTGATATCGTGACATACTTCCATAGACTTTGACTTTGCTTTTGTCATGATATCGTGACACTTCCTCCGTAGTCTTCAACTTAGCTTTTGTCGTGAAATCATGACATTCTTACTTAGCTTCTTTGCTTTTTTAAATCGAATGTCTTCTTCCTTTAATCTACTTTGTACTTTACTTCTTTGCTTTTGTCGTGAAATCATGACATACTTGAAGTCTTGCTTTTGCTTTTGTCGTGAAATCATGAGAGTTCTCTTTCGTACGCTTCCTCTCTTTCTTTTGTCATGAAAATGTGACATGTCGCGATATCGTGACACTTTTCAAACTTACTTTCTCTCTCCTATTTTAGTCATGAAAATGCGACATGTCATGAAATCGTGACACTTTTCCAACTTACTTTCTCTCTCCTATTTTAGTCGAAAATGACATGTCACGAAATCGTGACACTTTTCAACTTACTTTCTCTCTCCTATTTTAGTCGTGAAAATCGCGACATGTCACGAAATCGTGACACTTTTCCAACTTACTTTCTCTCTCCTATTTTAGTCATGAAAATCGCGACATGTCATGAAATCGTGACACTTTTCAACTTACTTTCTCTCTCCTATTTTGTCGAAAATCGCGACATGTCAAAATCGTGACACTTTTCTTACTTGTTCTCTTTCTTCCAACTTGTCATGAAATCGTGACACTTTTTCCTGCTTTCTCTTTCTCTTCCAACATGTCACGAAATCGTGATAGTTTTCCACTTGCCTTTTCTCTTCCAACATGTCACGAAATCGTGAAGTTTTCCTCTTTTCTCTCTTCCAACATGTCATGAAATCATGACAGTTTTTCTCTTTTCTCTCTCTTCCAACATGTCGCGAAATCGTGATAGTTTTCCTGCTTTTTCTCTCTCTTCCAACATGTCATGAAATCGTGACAGTTTTTCTACTTTTTCTCTCTCTTCCAACATGTCATGAAATCGTGATAGTTTTTCTTGCCTGTTGTATATGTCGCGATATCGTGACACTTTTCTTACTTGTCTTTTTCTTTGATCTTTTGCATATGGGCCACTTCGGTCTTCTTGGAAAATCACTTGTACATACTTCTGAATAACCTTTGAACTCTTGTCTTTTGCATCTGAATAGCTTTTGAACTTCCTGTCCACTTGCATCAACAGATCTATCTAACTGTGTTGACAACAATGACAATACTATTGATGCACCTTGCTCAACAATCTCCCCCTTTGGAATTGTTGGCAACACATGTGCAATTTCTTGTAACTCTTCTCCCCCTTTGACAATAATACCAAAGGGCTACTGCAGACTCCCCCTGAGTCCATGCACAACATTCTCAGGCAAAATTTATTACACTTAGCAAAAATCATGAACATGAGCAAAAAGATAATCAAATACTTAAATGCTCCCCTTGAGAATGTGATCCCTGTAGCTAGTCAATTCTTGGGAAGTGTGACCACTCCCAATTTATTGTGAAGGTACTCAAAAACTTCCTTGGGCAATGGTTTTGTGAAGATATCTGCTACTTGCTCTGTAGTTGGAACAAAATCCAACTTAACCTCACCTTCCGCAACTTTCTCCTTCAAAAAGTGATACCTGATAGCAATGTGTTTTGTGCGTGAATGCATAACTAGATTCTTGGAGATGTTAATGGCATTGGTGTTATCACACTTAATTGATATTGGCTCACTGAAGCTAATACCAAGATCTTTCAGGGTTTGTTTCATCCACAATACCTGTGTACAACATGTTGTCATTGCAATATATTCTGCCTCTACTTGTCGATAAAGAAACTGACTCTTGTTTCTTACTGTGCCACGTGACCAATCTGTCTCCAAGATAGAATGCACCTCCATTGGTACTCTTTCTGTCATCGACACCTCCTGCCCAATCTGCATCTGAATACGAAATAAGGGTGAAGTCTTTACCTTTCGGATACCATAACCCATACTCCATAGTACCCTTGAGGTACCGAAGAATCCTCTTCACTCTTGTCACATGAGTCTCCTTGGGATTAGCCTGAAATCGTGCTACCATGCATACTGCCTACAAAATATCTAGTTTGGTAGCTGTCAGGTACGATAAGCTCCCAATCATAGATCTGTACATGGTTTGATCAACAGGTGGAGATTTGTCATCCTTGCTCAACTTGCAACTTGTCGTCATGGGAGTGCTAAGCTGGCTTACAATCCTCCATTGTGAACTTTTTTAACATCTCTTTCACATATTTAACTTGAGAAATAAATATGCCCTTCTTATTTTGATTAACTTGCAACCCGAGGAAATATGAAAGTTCACCAATCATTGACATTTCAAATTCTTTCTGCATCTTATTTGCTAAATCTTTACATGACTCATCTTTGTTGTTGCCAAATATGATATCATCTACGTATACAACAAGAACAATAAGATGCCCATTTTCTATTTTGACATACAAATTACTATCCACCATACCTTTCTTAAACCCTTGTTGAGTGAGATAGTTGTCTAGCCTTGCATACCATGCTCGGGGTGCCTGTTTTAAGCCATATAATGCTTTCTTCAACTTGCAAACCAAGTTGGGATCATCACCAAGTTGGAAACCATCTGGTTGCTCAATATAAACCTCTTCTTCAAGTTTCCCATTCAAAAATGCTGATTTCACATCCATTTGATAAACTTTGAAATTCTTGTAGACTGCTAAAGCCAGAAACATTCTAATTGCCTCTAGTCTAGCCAACTTGGTGCAAAAGTTTCCTCAAAGTCAATGCCTTCAACTTGTGCATAACCCTTACATACCAATCTTGCTTTATTTACTGACTACCTGTCCGTCTTCATTCAATTTGTTTCGAAAAATCCATTTAGTCTCGATTATATTTTTATTTGCGAGGTCTAGGTACTAACTTCCAAGTTTCATTTTTCTCGATCTGATCTAATTCTTCATTTATTGCCTTCATCCAACTTTCATCTTTGCTTGTGTCAACAATATTTTTGGGCTCAAACTGGATAATAGAGAGTATTTACTTACTACTCTTCTTCTTGTCTGAACACCAACTTTGGGGTCTCCAATTATTTGCTCTCTAGGATGATTTTTACGCAGTTTGCTTGTTTTGAATTTCTTATTTTCTTCCACTTCTGAATCACAACTTAAATCATCTGAGTCAATTTTTTGTATCTTTTCCGTTTCGTTTTCCTCATCTCCTTCAATAACCTCTTCATAAATTGGGTAGTTCTTTTCATAGCTAATTACTCGTTCTCTACCTTCATCAAATTTAACATCGACACTATCCACAATTTTCTTTAGCCTCTTGTTGTAGCATTTGTAAGCTTTGCTTTTTGATGAATAACCAACAAAAATACCTTCATCCGCTCTATCTTCAAACTTACCAAGATTATCTTCGAGTTCTTTTGATGTAGCACTTCGTTGCCAAAAACTTTGAGGTATTTTGTTGTTGCCCTTTTACCGAACCACAACTCATAAGGAGTTTTGCTTTCATGTGTTCTCAGCATGTACCTATTTTGGATATACACCGTAGTATGGACTGCTTCTTTCCAAAATCTATCTGCTACTCTACTTTCAGCCAACATAGTCCGTGCCATTTCCTGCACTGTCCTGTTCTTTCTTTCTACCACTCCATTCTGTTGAGGTGTCCTGGCTGCTGAAAACTGTCTCCTAATACCGTATTTTTCACAGTACTCTGTAAACTCCTCTGAAATGAATTCTCCTCCTCTATCTGATCTTAAACATTTGATCCTCTTTCTGTTTCATTCTCAACATGGTTTTTGAAAGTCTTGAACATTTCAAAAGCTTCTGATTTATGCTTCAAGAAAAATATCCATGTCATTATGGAATAGTCATCAATGCACAACATAAAATATTTGTCACCATTTATGCTTTGTGTTCTCATGGGTCCACATAAATCGGTGTGTATTAGTTCCAAAGGTTTGCTTGTGTAGTACTCTTTTGTTTTGAATGTGACTCTAGTTTGCTTCCCCTTTTGGCATGAAGCACAAATGTTGTTTGCAAGTTTGTTGATGGTGGGAATATCTCTCACTGCTCTTTTTGAGTTGATTTTTACTAGATTATCAAAGCTGATATGATCGAGTCTCTTGTGCCACAACCAATTTTCTTCTTCTTGTCCAATAAAACAAGCTCCTTTTGAAGTCTCCGAGAGCGTGTACAGGTTTCCAGATGTCCTTGATCCGAGTTGCTATCAATTTTCCACTGTTTGTTTTTCGACTTCACAACCACTGCTTCTTAAAAACTACTTCATGACCTTTATCACAAATCTGACTTACGCTCAACAAGTTATGTTTCAAACCATCCACAAACAAGACTTCTTCTGACTTAATTTTTTCGTCACTAATTTTAACTGAACCTTTGCCAACTATCTTAGCTCCATCATTATTTCCAAACTTTATTGAACCACCTTCATATTTCTGTAACTTCTCAAATTTTTGTTTGTCACTGTCATATGATTGGAGCATCCACTATCAAGTATCCATGGTACATATTTATTCTGTGCTTTAAATGTTGTTTGTACGATTAAGGATTCCTTTTCTTCCTTAAGTCGCTCTTTTTCTTTCCACTCCGTTTTGATAGTAGTTTTGGGCTCTTGTTTTGCCTTTCCCTTATCAATAGCTTGTGCATGTTTTTCGGGAAGTTTTCTATTTTGTCTCATCCTATTTGGTTGAAATTTTCTTCCCTAAAACTGATTTGATGCAAATGTACTTCTACGGTTTCTTGCAATGTGCCCAAAATTATGACGGTTATAACATTCTACTTGTATAATTCATCGAAAGGAGAAAAAGCATTTCTCATTGGTGAAATTCCTTGGTCTTACATTATATTTGCAGTCTAAGATTTTATGTCCATAGCCATTGCATTTAAAATAGAAACCAGAAAAGGGATAATTGAACCTGGGTGATGGTCTTTGCCATGTTGTCGTAGGAGCCATAGGTCTTCTTCTTCTTTGATGTGTGACATTGGTGAATCCATCATTGTCAATTCTCCTTTCGTGCCTGGCATTATTGCTTTCTTTTGCATGAGACGTTTTTCCTTGATCAACCTGTTTCTTATCTTCATTCTTTATGGATTCTACATTTCTGGCCTTTGATCCATTTGATGATTCTCCTTCGATGAAACCCAGGACCAAATTTGATGCTTGTAGGCCTTTGGTCATTTATAATCTTATCCGACTTCATAGAACTTTCTTCGCGTTTGTGATAGCAACTAATTTTGTGATTCATCTCTTCTATCTGCGTCCATAAACCAACATTCTCTTCTTCTAGTTTGCAACAATAATCTATTTTCATGGTAATTTGTACTTCGAGATCTTCAGATATTTTCTTGTATTCTTCTATCTGTACTTTCAGACTGGTTATGATTTCGTTTGCATCCTCAAGCTTTTTTGAAATTTTCTTATTCTTTTTCCTCTCTATTTTCCACTCTTCAAGTGCAGAGATCAACTCACCTTCTAGATCTACTTCAGCCTCAGGGTTTTCACCACATACTTCAGAGTTCACTCCTTCTTCCTTTTCTGATTTTACTTCTTCAAATGCCATGAAAAGAGCTTCACCTGCCATTGTGTTACTTCCAAGATCACCCTAGCCGGTTAAGCTTGTACAGGAACTTAGCTATGATACCAATTGTTAGTCTTACAATGACACTGAGAGGGGGGGTGAATCAGTGTAGCTCTTTAAACTTGAATTTATAGCTCTTAATACCACAACAATTAAAACTTATTACTAGATACAACAAGTATAACAAAAGAGCATCACACAACACAAGATTTAACGAGGTTCACCAATGTGGCTACTCCTCAAAAATTGATTGCTTGGACTACCATCCAAATCCAGCCTTTGCAAAGCACCAACTTTACAATCAATTTACCACCTTGGGAAGGAGCACCAACCCGATTTATTACACTAAAGAAAGGAGCACCAACCCCTGATTTATGGGCACCAACTGGAAGGAGCACCAACCCTGATTTATATAAGGAGCACCAACCATAGAAAAAAGGAGCACCAACCCCTAATGCCAAGCTACAACTTGGACTTCAATTTGAATCTATAAGTTTGATAGTAAGATACCTTTGCTTTTGCAAGACCCTGATTGGTCTTCTTCACCTTTGCGTTCTCTGCGCACTCTGCTCTCTCTATGCAATCACTTCGCACACTCTACTTCGTTACAGTCGAACTTCATGATCGTCTTCTCCCTTTTGTGCACTCTGCTCTCTTTGTAAATTTTGCACTTAGCATGATTCGACATGACTTGCTCTCTGTGCACAATGACCGTATTTCACACACCTTCAACACTCCTCAATTCTCCAAACAACCCTCCTTTTATAACAATATTTTTTATGATGAAAACCCTAATCTTAGTCGGATGTAAATCCTAATCTTAGTCGGCTTTCATAACAACTGTAAACCCTAATTTTAGTCGGTTGTCATCGGTCTTCGTCGGCTTCAACTCAAGAAGATGTTCGGTTTATCCATCGCTTGATGATTTCATTGGACACCTGTAACCATACGACTTTTGATCACTCTTCGTATTTGTGGGTGTGAAATCACTCTATAGCCCTTAAATGTCGTAGTGATGTCGGTCCATTGTCATACTTCTCATTTCAGTCGGGTTCTCCTTCTTGACTTGCGCATTTATGACCTATCATGAAATCATGACATTTTTGCCTCTGTAGCTTCTTTTGTTGTTGTTGCCATGAAAATACATGTCGCGATATCGTGACACTTTCGCCTCCGTACGCTTTCTCTATTCTTTTGTCATGATATCTGACATTTTGCCTCCGCAGACTTCATCTTTTCTTTTGTCATGATATCGTGACATTTCTACCTTCGTATACTTCGTCTTTGCTTTTGTCTGATATCGTGACATTCCTTCCATAGACTTCGACTTTGCTTTTGTCATCGATATCAGACACTTCGCCTCCGTAGTCTTCAACTTAGCTTTTGTCATGAAATCGTGACACTTCCTTCGTACTTAGCTTCTTTGCTTTTGTCAAAATCGTGACACTTCTGTCTTCTCCTTGTCTGAAATCGACATCTTTCTTCTTTCTTTTGTCGTGAAATCATGACATTTCTTCGCTTCCTCTCTTTCTTTTGTCGTAAAATGCATGTATATCCTTTCAACTTCTTTCTCTCTCTTTTTGTCAGAAATGCGACATGTCGCGAAATCGTGACACTTTTCCAACTTACTTTCTCTCTCCTATTTTAGTCGTGAAAATGGACATGTGCGAAATCGTGACACTTTTCAACTTACTTTCTCTCTCCTATTTTAGTCACAAAATGCGACATGTCATGAAATCGTGACACTTTTCCAACTTACTTTCTCTCTCCTATTTTAGTCGATGAAAATCGCGACATGTCATGAAATCGTGACACTTTTCAAACAACTTACTTTCTCTCTCCTATTTTAGTCATGCGAAAATCGCGACATGTCACGTGAAATCGTGACACTTTTCTTACTTGTTCTCTTTCTTCGAACTTGTCGCGAAATCGTGACACTTTTTCTGCTTTCTCTTTCTCTTCCAACATGTCACGAAATCATGACAGTTTTTCCACTTGCCTTTTCTCTTCCAACATGTCACGAAATCGTGACAGTTTTCTGCTTTTCTCTCTCTTCCAACATGTCAGAAATCGTGACAGTTTTTCTGCTTTTCTCTCTCTTCCAACATGTCACGAAAATCGTGACAGTTTTTCTTGCTTTTCTCTCTCTTCCAACATGTCACGAAATCACGACAGTTTTTCCTGCTTTTTCTCTCTCTTCCAACATGTCACGAAATCGTGACAGTTTTTCTTGTCTGCTGTATATGTCGCGATATCGTGACACTTTTCTTACTTGTCTTTTTCTTTGATCTTTTGCATATGGGCCACTTCGGTCTTCTTGGAAAATCATTGTACATACTCTGAATAACCTTTGAACTCCTGTCTTCTGCATCTGAATAGCTTTTGAACTTCCTGTCCACTTGCATCAACAGATCTATCTAATTGTGTTGACAACAATGACAATATTGTTGCTGCACCTTGCTCAAAAGTTGGTTCATGTGCATTTCCAGTCTAGTACCCCTATCGAATATCCTTTATCATAAGGATTTCCTTAATACTAGTAGTCCCTTGTCCCTCGTTATAGTTAACCATTTTGGGTGCTTTTGCCACGTGCCCTTGTCCAACAAGGATAGTTATCTCCATCACAAAAATCTAACTTGGAACACCCTATTCTCTGAACTTGGTGTCATCCAAGTCCATCTCCATTTGGTCCTCACTCTTGTTCGGTGTGCCTTTTTGCCCGTGCCTGTGGTTCTTCGCTTGATTTGGATGATGTGGGCCATGAGTTGCCCCATTTTTTAACGTATTCTAGGTCTTTCAATTAGCCTCATTGCCACCCTTGCCTTTATTTTAGTTTTTCATATTTTCCACCTTTCCTTTCCTAAGCCTCTTTCACCTACTCTACGTAAGTCTCCTACCATGGCCAAAATTGAACCATCCTCCTTCAGCTTACCCATTTGGTCAAAAATATTTTCAAAGACCATGGACTCCTCAATTTTCTATAGCTATTTAATGGAAATAAACCAAACCTATAACTGGACTTCATTCACACATGGAATGGAGGACATGTTATCCTTAGATACCTGGGTTTCATTGTCATGGTAGATTTATTGGCTGAAATCATTGGCCTTGCCAACGATGGAGAAATTATCAACCATGAGAAGCATTATCTCCAAGGTAAATTGGCCCTCTTCAGGGATAGAGGAGAGTTGTTGGGTAAGGAGAAAGGGGGAATTGTGAGAGACACTGTCAAAGCCATGGGATACCATCATGGTCACTGTTATCCAGTAATTCACCCTTGACATCCCTAGTGCAATTCTAAGAAGCTTTCATATAGATTTTTGAACCACCTTTGAGGGAAAAAAATAATTAATATTCTTGAGTACATTTTTAGATTAGTGGAAAGGTCAGTTCTAAACATCACACAAGGAATTTATTCTTATCCCCTTCATCAGGACCTCCATATCATCCTCTTCAACCACATTGTCACTGAGTATAATCAGAGATCTGTTGTCCCTATCGGCCCTACTATCATAGTTGTTGGTCCTACTAACATTGGTGGGGAAGATGAGGAAGATGTTCTAGTGTCTCCTACTCCCAACTATACTTCAAGGTATACATCCAGAGTGGAGAATACCCTCGATTCTCATAATTCTAAGCCCCGATGCTACCCCCTTTGAGCCAAGATGAGATGCAGGAAACATAAAGCTCCTTTGATCATCAATGAAGTCTTAGATGATTCCTTATCATTCCAAGTCAAGAAGGATAATCTAGCAAAAATATCTATCCCCACGAAGGGTACTTCTGCTCAAGCACCAATGTTGTTCTCATGGGTAAACAATTACCCCACTCTCTCGAATCATGGACATCTCTAGGAAATTTAGGATCTTCTCAAGGCTCTCGAGCAGGTGGCTAAGATAGTTTCTTCTCTCTTGTCTCAAGTGGATGCCCTCTTGGAAGAATATAAGGACAAATACAAAATTCTCGAGGAGTTGAAAAACTTGGTGGGAGAAAGAACCATAGATAACAATCGAGGGCAAAATAGTGCTAATTCTTAATCGGGCATCCTGGGTTGGGTTTGCTTTGGGAAGGTCTATTTTTTGTTGTTTTTTACTCCTACATGGGTATTTATTATGGGTTTATTGGCTCTATTCCTACGTGGGCTTGTTTCATATATATTTTTTATTTTTCTTATTATAGATCTCATAAGGTGTGTTAGGCTTCTCTTGGGCTCTCAACCAGGGTTGATGCTATTGGGAATGAAAGATATGAGATTATATTGATACAAGAATGATTAAAATATATAGGCATGAGGCCTATATGATAACATGACAAGTGTCAAGGACACATGTCATAACATGCACAAATAAAGTACACATTAATATTCTAACATCCCCCCTTAATGTGTACTTTTCTAAAAGAACCCTAACATCCTCATTTATTACATGATTTTGTCTAGGCTCATTCTCTTTGTACTTGGCTCTCCAATTGTGAATAATGCTAGATAAATGATGTATACATCTCGGTCTATTGCCTAAGGGTCATCCACTTCCATGGGTTTGTTTCCTCTGGATCAGCCATCTTAGTACCTTAGGTTCATCCTGGGTGCCTCAGGGTCAACCACTTCCTCTAGGTCTGTTGCCTCTATAGGTCATCCTCTAGGTATGTTTCCTCTCATAGGTCACTGACTAGGTTCACCATGAATATCATCCCTCCTCAAGGTGAAACTCAATCTAGAAGGTGTTGGTCTCTTCTAAAAATGCACCTTAATACAAAATAATATGAGCCATATAAGAGTGTCAGTCTCTACCAAAAATTTACTAAAAAATACAATTAAATTAGCCATAGAATCCAAATGTGGAGGAGAAAAAGAAATAAGAGAATAAAATATTTTGAAGTGTCTACAAACCCATAATATATAAAAGAAAATTAATTGAAGGCTTTATCAGCCAACAACACCTGTGTGCGCTCTTGTATGCGCTTGTTTCAACGACGTTGAATGCTATGGGGGCATCAGGTGGCAAACAAGTAGTGGGTAGGATTTGATCTCCATACAACTATCCAAAAAATACACAAAAAATGTAACATCCTTATCGTCGCTCACCAGCTCACAACAACAATCCACTAAAAAAATATAACTTGTAACTTGATGATTTGTTACTTGCGCAGAGACATGTCATGTTCACCTAAGATTTTAAACTTCTAGCTTGCAGATAAAAAATGACTTCGATCTCCTCCTCCACGAGATCTGGAACTGTATTTATTTATGTGTGCATGCCAAAATGAGCTGCAATAGGTAGTCGAAGGATGAAACTAAGAATGGAAGGTATGAGCAATAAATGGACCACAAAATTGCCACAAATGATGATAGGTACTTATGCTCAAATTTTTGAAGCATGATCTGGTGGTGGGTATGCAAACTACAAAGAAAACAATGCCAAGCAAACATTCCAAAAAAAATGTAACTTTCATGGAATACCATATCCAAGTAGCCCACTAATACTAATACTGAAGTAGTAATACAGGTGCCATCATCTAAGCACTGTTTATGGCAAAAAAATGCTCAAACACTAGTAGAAATGGGTATGAGAAGGGGCCAAAAAATGATCAAGATTTAGAAGTATGCAGAAACACAACGTTGGGCTATGACATTAGGGGAGAAGAGGTCATCAGGCTACAACAAAAATTGACATGCGGTTTGACTGATTAGTACCTCCATCACGAACCGGTTAGAAATTTGAATTGTAGAAACTTCGTCTAAGATAAGATCCTAGAGGAGATTAAAAAACTAAAGTTGTGAGTGCTCATCGGAGCCTCTAATTTTTGCAATGATGAAAAAACTTAAATTGAGGATCAATTCTCCCTGTAAAACATGAAATATGAGGCAGTAAAACATGGACCTCACACTATGCATCCCTACGTTGGTTTTTGCATCCAACGCCCATGGAATACAAGTTTTTAAACTAAGCGTGTAGAAGGTATTGCACCCAAATTATTTTTAGAATGTTTCCACCAATAGCCTGGTCGACACAGAGGCAATAAAGAACATCTCCATAGTCTGTGATAAATGGCATGACTACTATAAATCACACCAAAACCTCCAAATGATAACACAAAATATTTTAGTATCCCATTTTTCATTTCTCTTTCAAGAAACTACTTATACAAATAGATACAAGGAAATAAATGTAGATGCATGACAACCTAATAATGGTTTTAGGAGGATTACCATGAACCTTTAATACTTAAACTAACCAGAAAAACTTATCCTCCTAATAAATTACTCTAAAAAAATTAGGCAACCATTAATTTTTTCTTAAAATTTTGGTTTCTGATCCATTGTATACAATGGAGAGCATACTCCCTCATTTTCCCCCCTCATATAATGTTGGGAATGAAAGAGATGATATCATATTGATACAAGAATTATTATAATATATAAATATGAGGCCTATATAAGAACATGACAAGTGTCAAGGACACATGTGATAACATGCACATACAAAGTACACATTAATATTCTAACAGGTGCTCATGTTCCTTTTTGCCTATATGGAGATTTTTGTAATGGTTTTATTTCTACAAAAGGTTACGGGATCGTTTCAAAACCCCTTTTACCAATCAAAAAAAAAATTGTTTAATTAAAAAAATAAAAAGCAACAGTGGAAAGGTATGTTTTAACATTGATTGAAAGGATGCAACTTATAAGAACTACATTGCAATCTAAATCTATATATTATGTCACTTTTGACATTTATTATAGGTGTAAAATTTGAATTAGACAAAATTCAAAGATACTTTATATGGGAAGGACATGAAGAAAATATTAAGTTTCCTTTGTATAAGTGGGATAAGGTTTGGAAAGGAAAGAATATCAAATTGGAATTCGTATGAAATTATGGGCTTTTGAGTTTGTAATTAGCGGTAAAAGTTGATTGAAGAGTATTTAAAGATCAAGGAAAGAGTTTGGAAAAATGTTCAAAAATTTATAGGCTTTATGGATGCAATAAAATTGTTAAGAAAATAAACTTTACCTAAGGGTTTAACATCATGGAATTTCATATCAAAGAGCTCATAATTTTTTAATAAAAATATTAGGTAGTTTGTTAATGACATAGACTTTATAAATTTGTTTTAGGATGCTTGGTTAAAGCCTTATCCTCTTATTTATAATATAAAATGACAACTACTTGCTTAGGTCTTTTTATCTCATAAATTTTGAAAGATCAAAAATTATATTGATGTGAGCAACAATGACAAATCATAGATTTCTCTAAGCAAATTTGTTTAGAGAGGGAATATTAAATAAATATTTTATGAACCTCAAATGACACTTCAAGAGTTCTACTTGCACATTTTTATGAAAAAGCATGAGCTGGTTTAGAACTTATAAAAATATGGTGGACATCCTATCAATTTCAAATATAAAAATATAGATAAATTATAATTTCCTACTACTATGAATTTCATTATAAGTATGTGGTCACTTAATACCCTTTTAAGTCTTCAATACTTATCTAGTTAGAAATCTAAATAAATATTCTTATATGTGAGAGTTTGCAAAGAAGATGTTACCCTAGAAATTTTATGTCTACCTACCCTAGAATTTATGTGACTCTTTTTCTTTCTTTAATCCTTTTACATTTTCTATATAAGATTTGAGTTGATGGATTGCTTCTATTTATTCCTATAAAAATATTATAAATTACCATATGATAACAAAGTGGGTACATAGAAAATTTTCTTGGTCACATAGAAATTTCACTCAGAGACTTTGATCCCTCTTCTATGTTTTAGAGATTAATTTTTTGAAAGCTTCATTAGAATTTTTAGCATGAGTAAAGAAGGTTTGTTCTTCCATGTTTTCTCATCTATAATTTATTTATTTTTATAGGATTTATCTCTTAATTATTATCATTTTATCCTTTGTAGAGGACCAAATTATTTCAATCCATTTATATAGCAATCCCCCTTTACAAAATACAATATGCTTTAGAAAAACGTTTTGGCATTAAAATTTAAATATGAAAGTTTGAATATTATCACATGCACTTCACAAAATTTGATTCAACACCATTATGTAGGGATAGAATTATAAATCTAGCAAACATGGCAGCTGATAGGCTGGCAAATGAAGGCATTGTAGCAGCAAATTTGATCACGTGGACTGAAAATCTTCCTCATGCAGTCTCAATGGTGATAGATAATGAAAAACTTTAGATTGGAAGGCTCAAAGTGGATCAATGACAGAAAATGGGGGCATTTTAAAAAAAAAAAAATTTTGAACCTTATAATGGATTTTGTCATATTTGTTTTTTTTGTTCATGTGACTAGTGTTTTTTGAAGCTGGTGGGGCACTGATATAGGTTTTTTATCTACAAATTCATGCATGGGAAAAATCTGCTTTTGCCTCAAGTATTTCCCAAGGTGTGTTTGGATTCGATGTCGCAAAAAGGCCCTAGCAAGAAATAACAAAGTGTTGGAGATCCCTGACAATGAGGCACCAGACCCCACCATAATAGTCTTGGAGAAGATGACAATTTCATCGGCCTCCAACGAGTATCAACCGATTGAAGAGTCTGTCCGGCCTCATCGGTCATGTTGTTGATTTGTGTGATTCCTTAAATCTTCACGTTTTATAGCCAGGCGGTTCCGGGGCACAAGGAGTCAAAGGCAAAATCTAAATATGATGGCAAGAACGATGATAAGAAGTTAGATGAGGACTACAAGGAAGACTGCGTGGCCTCTTGGCTGTCCATTCTATGGGATGTTTTTTTTTTTTTTTTTTTTTTTGACCATATTCTATTATTTTTATATGGGCACAAGCTACTCTGCATGGTGCTTGCATGATTAGTTTTTGTCTTTGTTAGTTCTTTTTTGCGTCTTTCTTTTCAGATGGCCATAATATTAGGCTTCCATAGTTTAGTTTGGCTGTATTCTAATGGAAGAGTAGGTCTTGGCCATTTTTGTTGTCAGTTTAAACTTTTAGGGCTTGGCCTTTGTCCAGTTGGTCAGTGGACCCTATTTTGTAAAATGGTTTTGGGTCAACCAGTTAAAACCCGGTGTTAATTATAATATTCTCTTACTTACCAAAAAAAAAAAAAAATCTAGCATGCCCATTCTTGATTATAGAAGTAATTAGTATGACTAGAATAATAGACACATGGGCAAGAGATTCTTAAGGTTTTGGGCTCAAGTAAGAGTGCAACAATTGTTTTCTCTTTGGAATGAATATTACACAATATCTTGAATCTAAAAGTAACCTAAACTATAAACATACATGGTATGATGATTCTAGTAGAGTGAGGTGCAAGGTTCAAAACTTTCACCCATTTCATTTTGCATTCATTGACCTCCTTTTCTAGGGTGGATGACTATTTATTGTACATTCTCTAATTTTACAAGAATATGAAGCTTGACTATTTCAACAATGGATTTTCTTTCCCAATATGGTTTTACCTACTCCAAATAATTTTATTAATAATACTGTGAGAGATTATTTATGACTAATCCATGATTTTAGTTTCTTTCCACTTCATTATATGGGATTTGCATTGATTCATATCACTTTTCACACTTAGAAACTAGTAAGTTTCATCGAGAATTTGCATCATTTGATAGCAAGAGTAAATATTTTCATTTATATTATATTTTAGGTATATTTATAATTGGATAATTATTTTAATAGAATATCCATTATATGTTCTTAAAATGTAGTACTTTTTATCACGTAAGGCTAGCTTTGATGCCAAAAATAAGGGTTTTACAAGTGATTAATAACTAGTTTTCTTATAGTCCAATCATAACCAAGTAAAGAAGTACTTTAAATGTTCAGAAACATTTTTTTAAGGTTTTATTTGAGAAATTAAAAGGTCATTTATATTAGCATTATACTATATTTACAATGAATTATTTTGGATATTTTAGGGTTTAAAGTTTGAAAATTGTAGTCACTATGTTGTTTAATTAAAAAAGGAAAAGGAGTGGTGGACATATATTTTTGATAGAATGAAACATTGTTTGACATATTGGAAAGTTAAGTTATTAACATGTATTTGAAGTATATAACTTATAAAGACTACATTAAAATCTAAATCTATATATTATATAATTTTTAACATTTATTGTAGGTAAAAGATCTAAATTATATATTCAAAGATGTTTTCTATGAAAAGGACATGAAGAAAATATTAGGCTTCCTCTGTATAAGTTGGATAAGGTTTGCAAAGGAAAGAATATTGAATTGAAAGTCTTGTGAAATTATAGACCTTTAAGTTCGTATTTAGGGGCAAAATCTAATTTAATATTATTTAACAATCAAAGAAAGAGTTTGGAAAATTGATATTTCAAAAGATTATAGGCTCTATGCATGTGATAAAATTGTTAAGAAAATGAACTTTACCTAAGGGTTTAACATCATGAAATTTCATGTCAAAGAGTTCACAATTGATTAAAAAATATATTAGGAATTTCATTAATGACATGGATTTTATAAAATCTTGGTAAGGTGCCTGGTTAAAGCCTTATCATATTAATTTTAATATAAATGACAACTTTCTCTGGTGTGTTTAGCTCATAAATTTTAAAAGGTAAAAAATTATATTGATATGAGCAACAATGTCAAATCATGGATTTTTATTAGCAACTTGGTTCAGGGAGAGAATATTAAAAAAAATAGCTAATGAAATTCTAATATGCTTCAAGATTTCTACTTGCCCATTTTTATGAAAAATTATAAGTTTGTTTAGAACCTATTAAAAAATGAACACCCTATCAATTTTGGATATAAAAATCTAGAGCAATTAGAATTTCCTATTCCTAATGATTATGATTGTAACAATGTATGATCACTTAATACCCTTTTAAGTCTTCAATACTTATTTGGTTAGCAATCTAAAGAAAAATTCTTATATGTGAGAGTCTACAAAGAAGAGGATATCATAAAATTTTTAGGTCTACCTTATATAAGAAGGACCTAGAAAATTCAGATCATTTACTTATTTACCATCAATTTGTTTACATAGTTTAGGGCTACTTTTTAGATAGCTCCATCAACATTGAAAGAGTTAATTATTGTTGATTAATTATTTCAAATCTAAATTATTATGCATTCTTTGGAGAAATGGTCATGTCATTATTTGTTTGAATTTGTGGATTGAAAGGAAGAATAGAATTTTTGAAAATAAATATTAAAATGATGCCTAAGTTTAGAATCATATTATTTCCTCTATTGTAGAATGTTTACAAGCATGGTGCTCATTTTGAGAATTTTTTAGTGTGAAAAAGTAGGTGCTAGCCTTTTCATTATAGGAATTGAATATACATTAACTTTCCACCAATGACAATGGAGTTAAAATAAATAATCTATGTTAGTCTATGAGAAAATATAAATATCTAAAATTTGGCTTTATCAAATTAATTTTGATGAAAATTCCAAAAGAAATCTAGGAAAATTTGGAACAACAAATATTTTTTAGAATAATGAAAGAAAAATTATCCTCAATCAAAATCACATAGATGATAAAATTAATAACTATGTAGATCCTAGGACACTTCACATAGGAATTAAAATTGTCATTATAAAAATATGGAAATATGTTCATGGGTCTAGGTGGATTGGTAAGTTGGGGAGCTTACCAAGAGGAGACCTAGGTTCCAATCCCACGGGTGTGCCCATGCATAGCCAATAGCCCAATATGAATCCTCTGTGTGTTGCATCTAATTGATGACGGTGATCTATTTCCTGCTTGTCTTGTGGTCCCCTTCATACCACGTGTTTGGAATATTGTAGAGCTAGATGCATAGATGAAACATGTAGAAAGGTTAGATATAAAGAGAACAACTCTCCAAAATATTTAGAAGTGAATTGAAGTTGGTTGAGCATAGTTTTATGTTTCTCATAAAATAATTTCTCATTATTATCCTAAGAATCATCTTATATATTATTTTCATTTTTTTTATTGAGGGTCTAGATATTACCTCCTTGTGTTCCCCAGGTGTTGTGACCCTACATGGTTGTGATTTTGTCATTTTTTACCTCTATTGAGTGGGTGATTTGATGCCCTACATCTCGTGTGGGGGTGATAGTCCTAGGAATTCTAACGGAGTGTGGGAAAAGACTCCACTAAATGAACTTTGGTATTTAACAAAGGCTACCTCCTTGATTTTGGATGTGTTATTTGGATCTCATCTTCTACCAATCTATGAGGAAAGGGGAGAAGAAGAAAAGTCATAAAGATGAGAAAAGTAAATAATAGGAAAGTAAACAAAAGTAGTAAAAGGTAGGAAAGTAAACATATGGGAAACAAAAACTATCTATCCTAATCTATGGATGGCAATGTACCAAAGAAAATAATAAGACTCCCTAGTTCCTTGATGGGTTTAATGAATACATGCATAGTGGACAATAGTGCATGAGGAAAACTAGTCCCTTAAAGAAGATGTAGCAAAAACAAAACACCCATACCAAAACCAAGATAGAGATTTGGTAAAGAGTCACAAATGCCTGTTAGGATGAACTAAAATTTACATACATGTAGATAGAAGAGGTTCTAAGACTACCAAATAGGCTCACATGGCTCAATCCAAGCTAGCACACATAGGAGAATAAAGGAAAGCACCCCTTAGAATAATGGAGATATTTTGATCCTTTACAAGGAGAAGAAGAATACATATTTGTAGAGAATATATGGGGACTTTTTCCTTTTGAATTCAAAATTCTCTCCTTTTTAAAACTCATACTCATGGTATATGGTAGAGTATCTAGGAATAGATATTTGGAGATATATTATTATATTGTATAAGGGTTGTCATGGGCCACACATAACCCAAGGTTGATTGTATTATAATATTATATTATATTAGTAGTAGGCTCCCCAAAGTAGAATAAGAATATGGATATATAAAGAAGAGATATTTGTTATTGTAATCATCATTGAAGAATAATATTATGTAATCTTCATTGCCCATGAAGTGGATTATGGGACTTTGCCCTCCTTGAGTGGCCTCTCATCTTGGGAGAACTTGTGGAGTGATTCCTTCCTTAAGGATTATTATTGGTGTTTCCCTACCTTAAGGGTATTATCTATCTCTCTCTCATTTGTGGATTGTTATTGTGGATGAATGATTTGATATTTATGCATATTGGTGAATGATTTTTGTTAATGATAATAAATTTATGCAACAAGTGGTATTAGAGCAATGATTTTGGCAAAGTGGGGATTTTTGTGAAATTGCAAAATTAGGGCAATTTTTTTTGGAAAAATATCTCATCTTTTAGGAGCTATATCTCTGCACAAGTTTATTTGATTCAAGTGATTCTTGGATCATATTGTAAAAAATTTGAAGAGATTTAAAATGAGTGGTCATATGAAGGAATTCAAGAAGTATTGAGGGAGATATGACCTTTTGAAGTTAGTCATCCGAAACAAGGATAGTGACAAATTTCACAAATTTTTTCTAGAAAAATGTCTCATATTTTAGAAGCCATATCTCTGCGAGAGTTTATCCGATTAAGGTGATTCTTGGATCATTTTGTGCAAAATTTGAAGAGATTTAAAATTAGTGGTCATATGAAGGAATATGAGTAGTATTTAGGGAGATAAGACCTTCTAAAGTTAGCCATAAGGAACAAGGGAAATGATGAATTTTCAAATCATGAATTTCTTGAAAGACAAATTTTTTTTAGTTTGGGTAAGCAAATCAGTTGCACTTTATTTTTTTGGAAGAAAATTTGTAAATCTAGTTGTCTATGTGTATTTTTATCTTCAAAGTAGTAAGAAGTTATTTATTTCCATAAAACCCTAGTTTGCATTAGGGCATGATCTATATTACCAAAAACCATAGTTGCATTAGGGCAGGAACAATGGCACTCCAAAATTTTTCTGGAGAAGATTATATTGATGCTAGAGAATGGTGGAAAAAAATTAGGTTTCTATATTGTAATATCTCTTGGGGGAAACCCATGATTGGTATATGTCTTCAAGGGAAATATTTTTCTTGGTGGATAATTTTTTGTAAAGAAAGGAATAATGAATACACTTGGGATGAAATAGAGAATGCATTATTGAGTAAATGGGACCCATATTATATAGATAGCCTAATGGATGTCATCAAATACCTTGAAAATAAACTACAAGGAATTCAAAATGAGAGGAATTAAATAAAAGGAGATTGAAAAGTTGTCAAGAAGCAGAGTGAAGACTATGAAAAAGAAATAAAATTACTAAAGGAGAAAGAAGAAAAGGTTAGGGAAGATAATGAGAAGGAATATAGAAGGAACATCATTGGATTTACAAAAGCAAGAGCAGAATAAAAAAGGTTTAAATTCAGCTAAAAGTTCTATTTTGCAGGTTCATGGAAGCATTCAAAAGGAACAGGTTATTATTTCCATTGACCCTGGTAGCAGATATAATTTTATTAATATTGCTTTGGTTAAGAAGTTGCAATTTCAAGCAACAAAAGTTAAGGACATACAACTAGAGGATGAGCATATTCATATTTTTGAAGATTTGAAGATCACCATGGATAAATATGTTTTACATTCAGTTTTCTATGCTATTGAGATGGAGGATGAGGATATTGTTCTTGGTTATCCTTGGTTATACTATTTGGGTACTGTTAACATTAATGTGCAAAAGAATTTTATGAAGTTATGGTACAGGAAAAAGAAGATAACATTGTAGGATATTTCTCAGCTTAAGGAGCAAGGATCCAAGGAAAATCAAAAAGTGGTTGCAGAGAAACAAATTGAAGAACCTGAAATAGAATACAAGAAGGAAGTAGTAGCAACAAAGTCCATGGAAGAAGTAGTAGTAACTGATTCAATGGAAATAAGGACACACCAAAGAAAGAGAACATGAAAGAACAATGTTTAGAAGAATTTAAAGCAATGGAGCCAAATGTTGGAATGTAAAAAAAAGATAGTAGAAGCGTGGAGCCAACAAAGCAGATTTAGATACTCAAGTAACAAAATGGTATACCAACATCAACGTATTTCACTTGGATGGATGGATGATCGAGATTGGTACCAATTGCTAACATTGCTTAGCAAATCATATTATCATGTTTCTTCATATGTTTCGAGGATGAAACATTTGTAAGGAGGGTGGCATGGTAGGGTACCTAGGAATAGATATTTGGGGATATATTATTATATTGTATAAGGGTTGGCATGGGCCACACATAATCCAAGGTTGATTGTATTATAATATAATATAATATTATATTAGTAGTAGGCTTCCCAAAGTAGAATAAGAATATGGATATATAAAGAAGAGATATTTGTTATTGTAATCATCATTGAAGAATAATCTTATGTAATCATCGTTGCCCATGAAGTGGCTTATGGGACTTTGCCCTCCTTGAGTGGCCTCTCATCTTGGGAGAACTTGTGGAGTGATTCCTTCCTTAAGGATTATTATTGGTGTTTCCCTACCTTAATGGTATTATATATCTCTCTCTCATTTGTGGATTGTTATTGTGGATAGTTATTTATGGATGAATGATTTGATATTTTTGCATATTGGTGAATGTTTTCTATTAATGATAATAAATTTGTGCAACAATATAATATTTAAAGCAAACAATCTCAAGGATTTATAACCACTAGGTATGTTTGTCTTGTCATCCATGATAGAGATATGTTGTAAGGATTTTCCACCATTAATGCACTTAGATCCATGGTCGCTCCTCTATATGTCTAATGATGGTGTCTTTAAACATTGTATCTCATGGTAGAGAAAAGATCGATCATCTGAGAGAATTGTAAACCTCATAATATTTTTAGGGATCTAGAGCAATTGTAGCAACCCCAAATAAGAGGGATAGGGGGTTAACAACCCTCCATGAAAGGTTCCAAGGGTAAGATTCCTCAAAGAAATATTGTTTCTCCTAAATTTTAGAGCACGACTATAGGTAATATGACTAAAGAAAATTGTTTTATCCTTGGTATATTTTATAGTCTAGTTGGCATTTCTCAATCCCTCTTTCTTGTGTCATCCTAGTTATTACTGTTGGTTAGGTGGAGCCAATTACTTAATTTCATCGCACATCCTTGAGACAAACCTTAAATTTGATCTTGATGCATTATAGAGCCTTATGATATTATAAAAATCATGGATGTGTCTTTTATTTAGGGAGGTATAGTCACCAAAGATTTTTTTTCCACCTTGGTCTATGTTTATCTAAAGTTCTAATTCATTCAGTCCTACATGATTCTTTATTTAGTCCTTGGGTGGTTCAATCTTCTACCTAGTCTAGCCTCCAAAAATTAGGTCAAATGGCCTTCCTCCACCCAAGTTAGTGAGAATTCATTATAGTTCCAATGAATCACAAGGTATCATCAGCTCGATAAGGACAAGGAATCTAGAATGTTGTTTCCTTATTCATTTGGCACATAATCTAAATTGGAGAAATCCCTACTTTTGAAATTCCTAGATTTTTACAAAATTAGAAATTTCTTTTAGGATTTCTTGTCCCTGAAAGGTTTGAGGATTTTAGGTTTCACTCTTTTCATTTATCCTTATTCTTAGAATAGTTATACACCTCCAACCATAATTATTTATAGGTCTTTACCTTTGATAATTATTACACCTTCATCCACAAAGACCCAAAGGTTATTCCTTATTTTGAACTAGGATTGGATTGGCTAATTATTAAGGCTAAGGGAGAGGTTGCAAAGATAGTCCCTTGGGAAGGAGGAATTTTTTTCATACCCAGCAACTTGGATGAGCAAGGATTTCTAGATTGTATATAAAGAAAGGTACCTAACAATTAAATGAGAATCAAAAACTTTTCGATGTTAGATAAGAGGCATCCATATTTGACAAGACAAAACTTATCTAAAACTAGAAAGGTTGAGTCACTTTCTTGCCTAATATGATGAATCAACTTTATTCTATGGTGAAGGGAGATTTAGGATACTACTTTGGAAGTATTATCCTATTGGCATCTTAATCATATTCATGGAATCAGATACTCTAATTTTAGAAGCAACTTCTAATCCTCTCATCTCATGCCAAAATCTTCTTCCTTTAAATGTGCAAAGAAATGAGAGACAAAAGTACAAAATAGACCTATTTTATCTTCAGTGGTAGAAGTGCCCAACTAGAATTGAGCTACTTCTTTGGGATGGATGTGATCATTGGGAATAGGTCCTTCCTAGGATGGCCTCAATAAAATATGTATTTTTTGGGGATTCATGCTTCATACCAAAGTTAAATCTTCACTAAAAGAGTTGGGCTCATGTTGTAGAGGCATTGTCATTTTTGGTTGACCTTGGTTTTTGTCATTGATGTCAATGATAAGATTAGCCAATTGGTCCCAATTACTGATAGAATGGAGATGGAGGGATTCAAAAACTATATGGCCATTCCTTCAAAGAGAGGTTTCCAATAGCCTAAGTTTCATGTTCTTATTGATGAAATAATGTATATGCTACATAAATACCATTTCCCACAAGTGTTCTAATAAAGAGCTCAAGCATTTGCCATTGTATTTTGGAAAGACCTCCAGTGTTAATGTTGGCATATCTTCCCATTCAATTTATGGATATAGAGGCTTCAACAAGCTTCTATCACTATTTTAGTTTTAAGACACTAAAAAGAAAACCATACTAGATTCCTTGGTTGCAACAATAGTGAATGTGCTTTTGTCTCTTGAAAGTATATGGATCAAAGCCTTCACCAAAACCTCAATCTTGGCCTCTTCTTGACTTCTTTGGATCCTTATTCTTAGTAGAGTTGTTAGGTGGGAAATATTGCTAGCTATATGGAGGTTACCATGGAAACCTCAATATAGGTATGATAGCTTATTCCTATTTAGGATTATTATTTACCAATGGAGTCACCAAGTGAATCTCTAAAGTGCTTTAAAAAGATGATGACCATGGCCTTCACTAGAACCATGTCCTGAATTCTTAATCAAGGGATGGATATTAAGTTTCGGTCCCATTGGACATGCTAGTTTGAATTATTAGGGGGCTGGATGTGACCCCCTTAAGATATTTGGGCATTGTGACCCATTATGGTTGTGATTTTAATGTTTTTTACCTGTGTCGAGTAGGTGCATTTGATGGCATATGCCTTGTGTGGGGGTTCTAATCTTGAATTTTGGAGAAGCATGGTATATGGATCCATTAGAAAACCTCCAATGTTTTTATCCAAAGTTGAATCCTTGCTTCTATATTTATTCTTTTACACCCATATTCTATGAATATATAAGGAAATGGGATATGGAGGAAAGTGATAAAAGTGGGAAAAGTAAATAGTAGGAAAGTAAACAAAAGCAATAAAATATGGAAAAATAAAGGTGTGAGAAACAAAACCTATCTATACTAATCTATGGGTGGTGATATGTAAAAGAAAATAATAAGACTCCTTTGAGTCTCGATGGGTTTAATGAACACATGCATTATGAATGATAGTGCATGAGGAACATAGGCTCCTCTGAGAACATGCAATAGGAATAGAAAACCAATGCCAAAACCAAGATAGATATTTGGTAAAGAGTCACAAATTCCTATTAGCATGAACTTTGAGTTACATACATGTAGAGAGAAGAGGTTCAAAAATTACTTGACCAACTATGCAAGGCTCAAGCCAAAATTAGACACAAAGGATAACGAAGGAAAATGCCCCTTAGAATACTGGAGAGCTTTTGATCCTTCACAATGAGAAGAATAATACATATTTATAGAGAATATAAAGGTAATTTTCCCTTTTGAATTTAAAATTCCTATTTTTAACATTCTCGTTCATGGTACTATGTTCAAAGCACACAATCGTAAGGTTTCAAGATCTAAAGTCACTCGAGATGTTGGTCTTATCACCCATGTTAGAGATATGTTGTAGGGATTTTTTTCTATTAGTGCTCTCAAATACATGGATGCTCCTTTGGAGGCCAAATTATGGTGTATTTAAATGTAAATACCTCATGGCAAAGAAAATATTGCTCATCTAGGGGAATTGTACATCTTTGTACCATTTATGGAGGTTTGAGGTAGTGGTAGTAGAATCAATATAAGGATGTGATGGGCCAATGATCCTCCATGAAGGGGTATGAGGATGAAATCCCTGAAAGCAAATTTTTTCCTTCTAAAATTTTGAAGCACTATTGGAGATAGTTTGATTGAAATCAATTATTTTATCCCTGATGCATTCCTTAGTCTGGTTGGTGTTTCTCATGGTAGTGTTTCCCCTTTTTTCATCATATTAGTTATTACCGCTAGATAGGTGGGACAAATTTCTTAATTTGGTTGGTTTTCCCTAGGCCAAATTTTTATTTTTTTCCTAATGCATTGTGGACCCTTACGATCTTACCAAAATATTCATCGTTTCCTTCACTGAGGGAGATTCGATCATTGGAACTTTTGTGTTTGTCTTGGTCTATGTTTATTTAGAATTTTAGTTTTCTTAGTCCAACCTAGGCCTTCATATTGTACTTGGGTGTTTTGGTATTAAAATGGGTCTAACCTTCAAAACATAGGCTAAGTGGCCTTCCTCCACCCAAGTGTAGTGAGAATTCACTAAAATTTTATGTGTATAGTTTTTGTATTGTAATATGGCTGGTCAAACTATGGATGCTTTTACAATTTTTTTTATACCAATAATTACAAGGATAATGACCATTTGTAGGGGGTGACACATGAGGATGGAATGGGAGAATGTGCATGGGAAAATATATTGAATGGATATGGTGAATCAAGGTGACCACTCAACCACACCATGTATATCATAGATTGATATAAGTCTTATTTTGAGGAAGTTTATGCATTGTGTAATGAAATGGTAGTTAAAATAGATAGTGGTGGATAATTCAATTTATATAGGGATAGGATTCGATGGTAGAACTAAGTGTAACCTAGGAAGATAAGATAAATATCAATGATGGGAGTAGGTATGGAAAATAATTAAATAACATGTGTTTACTGTAGTAATACACTCTTAACAAGAATATTAAAAAATACCAATAAAGGAAATGAATATAGATTCATTGGAATGTGGAAAATAACTTGTGCCATTGAGGATGACTAGGTTATAAGAATCTTCTAAAATAATCAAAAATTTGCTTTAAAGAGAGATTTCTCTATCTAATTAAGTCATAACACAACATATTCAAATCTACTCTTTAATTCATAATTGTGTCCAAGTAAAGGTTATGACTTGTACACTACATGCAACCAATTCATGCCATGAAGTCATCTACAAAAATAATATCTCCAATAGCTAATAATTTTGATATATAAAATTTAAAATCTATAAAGGATATCCATCATTATCTCAAATGGGATAAGATGTTGATATTAGAGGAAAATGACATGCACCAATAAAATATCCCCTTGAAGGTGAATTTCCTTACTAGAGTTATCCCTAAGAATCATCCAATTAGACAAACGTAGTCAAATAATATTTATGGATACAGGTAATCCCACAAGACCTTCGCAAGCTAAGGAAATATTTTTACCTATGTACTAATAGCAAATATTTTCCTAATAATACAAGAAGTGGCTTCTTGTTAGTCTCATGTATTTTAGTAAAGAAACTAAAGTCAAACATGTAGACTAGATCCTTTAAACATCCAAGCGAGAAGAAGATTTAACCATCATAATTCTATGTTACCACTAGGAATGTAGGCCTAGAGCTTGAGGTTATGAGGAGGACATGATATTCCATCATTTAAACCATCCTAGAGTGGAGAATCACAAATTTGAAATCTACTATTCATGACAAACCATTTTTCCTATTTTCTTACTTTAACCATTTTTACCCTTTTGTCCTGCATGCCCTTAATTACACCAAAAAGGGCTTTAACAGTGGTTTTTAACCACCCTCAAAGGTCTTTAAAGGTGGTTATTCAGTCACCGTCTATGAGGGCATCGTAAAAGGTCTATGACATATGACAACAGATCAAAATCACCTAAAAAACATGCCTTATTAGGGTCTAATAGGGCTGTTTATAACTACCTTCTTTAGGTATAAGAGTAGAACCACCTTCTTAGGTATAAGAGGGTGGATAAAAACTACCCTCTTAGGGTTAATACATCAGGCCTAATAGGGTAGTCTATAACCACCCTCTTAGACCTAAAATGATTTTTATAAATTTTTGTCTTAGGTCACCCTAAGATGATGGTTTATAAACAACGT
This sequence comes from Wollemia nobilis, assembly GCA_028583015.1. Taxonomy (NCBI): domain Eukaryota; kingdom Viridiplantae; phylum Streptophyta; class Pinopsida; order Araucariales; family Araucariaceae; genus Wollemia; species Wollemia nobilis. Next base: position 8,207 of record JAQPPZ010007829.1, on the reverse strand, counting down.
CTTAGGTCTATGAGGGCAATTTAAAACCACCCTCTTAGGGTATCAGCCTAAAAAAATATAAACAATGCCTCAGCTAAAATAGCATAGCACCTAGTAGTGGTTTGTTGTTTTTGTTGAGGTGTCATTTATTTCTCATGGTCATTTCATGGACAAGGTAATTTTCTATTGGAACAAAGAGGGATAGAATTTTAAACTACCTCCAAGACATAGAATTTTCCATGGAAGCATCAAAGAAGTTACAATGCACCATTTTACTCTTGTTGGAGTGCATACAACCAATGTGGTCATAAGCATAACATGTTACAAATACTTTTACACTTGATAGATGACCACATGCATACTATCCTATGGGACATGACAATAAATAATGTATGCATGTATAAAATACCATGATAAGAAGTCATACAAATCCTTGGGTGCTAGAAATTATTTATAATTTATAGAAAGTATTAGTCAATATACCTACAATAGTTTCACCTAAGCATCAAATATAAGAATATAGTACAAATCTAGTTGCCAATGGATTGAATTAAGATCTTGTTGGAGGTACATTACTCGCTCAACTTAAGCATATTATTTCCTACCTAGTGAGATATTAGAAGATATTTTTTGAAGGTAACTTGCATAGGACAAAGAACTTCATGCCATATCCCAAGAATGTTGTTAGTGAAAACATTATATTTTGAGCATTGATAGAATCATACATATTTATTAGAGATCCTTGCAATTCCTGTAGATAGAAAATAAATTCAGCAAGAAATATCATCAAAAGAGGTCAATATACCTACAATAGTTCCACCTAAGCATCAAATATAAGAAGGTAGTACAAATCTGGTTGTTGATGGCTTGAAACTAAATAAAATTTACAAAACTAAATAAAATCAATATATGTAAATTCACCTCTTCCATCTATATCGAAGGCCTTAATATTTTTAGCCTAATTCTTAACTTCCTTAAATTATTCTTGCAACTTACTTTTAAGGAAATATGCCTAAATCTTCTTCGAGTATTTGATACCATCAAAGATTTCCAACCACATGGGCCCACACAAATCATCGTATATCAGGGAAAGTACACAATTTCATATGTTATTTTTTTCTTCAAACTTCTTGTTGTGTAGTTTTCTAGAAAGGTATATTTCACAAACTTAACCACCCTTGAAAACATCTAGAAATCCATTGACTATGCTTTTATTCTATAATAATCTCATGTTAAAAAAGGTTCCAATGCCGATACCTGGAGATAGGGGTTGAACTCATGGCAATGTATGTAACTGGTATTGAGTGGTCATAGACCTAGGGTTGAATATTACAAATTCAATCCCACCCTCATGTTCTCTACAAGATCTACCCCAAATTTAACCTTCACATCTAGTGAAAAAGCCCAAAATATTTGGGGCAAGTAGAGGGGAGTGAGGAGTTTAACATTGAAAACAAGGTTCCTATCATAGGGACATGCACCTTGTAGAGCCATGGAGACACTTGGAGGTAGAGGTCTAACTTATGGCAATGCATGGACCTAAGGCCAAGTGGTCTATACCTAGGGTTAATTAAGTGTACCACTGTGGAACCAATCCCAACCTAATATTATCTACAATGTTTACCCCAATGTTAACCTTAACATTTACATCCAGGGAATTGCATTGCAATGGTATATGGGATGCAATTATATTAGATAAACCCAAGTTAAAATCCCCCCATTGTGAAGGATACTACCACAATAAGACCATCTATGAGTTACTATAGGTGGGATAGTTTCCATCCCATGTAACCAATTCAAAAAAAAGGTTTAAATACCCATACCTTCTATTCCATGATATCCATTCCAAAATTGACTACTAAAGCCATCTCACCTTAAAATGAAACCTCAAATCTATAAAAATCCTTTTTAGATTCCCAAGGATGCAAGCTTATTAGAATTTGTTACAATGTCATTGTTAACCAATTTTAAAAATAATAGATTTTGTTTCATTCCAGGCATGTATGAAGCATTTCTGATTGTAAAGGTAAAGATGGTTTGTTGGTTACAACTAAGCTAACACACCTCTCAAATGTATGAGTGGAGGAAATTTTTCATTTTAGCTTATATTGCTAGTTCAATAGTGTATCTTTATGAGTTTTGACCATTTAATCAGGCTCATTATAAATCATGCATCTTGCCAATCCCTATAAGCATTTCTAGTCTTCCTTACTTTATGGTTATTCAATTTTACTTCAATTTCATTTTTACCTTTCATTACATATATTATATTATCACCAAAACAATTTATATATTAACTAGCTTTTCTTTTGTATCATTTTTTCATTATCTAAATCAATATACCAATTATCTAAATATATTTATCTTTGTAAGCTATAATAAATAACTAATTGGGGATACTATGATAACTGACAACCCATCACTGATAAAATTACTTCATTGGTTTTTACCTCCCTTCTACATTGATTTTTTGTTGCCTTTGGTATTTTCGTAATATATTAGTATTCTTTTATCATGCCCACTCAACACATTGCTCAAAAGATATACTCCTCATCATTGAATTATCTTATTCCATGCCTAATTTCTCTAAGCCACAATAATTTATGCACACATCCACAACCTTCATCATTTCTTAAGCAAGGCCCTTTCCAGCTCATCTTCATTTTCTTAATACTATCCTTGCTCTTCCTTCACTAGGATAAACATATCTCCAATAAGGAATCTTACTCCTGTGTACCATACATCAAATGTCACAAAGTTGCTTTAAGTTTAGGCCAATTATAGTAATCATCTCTATGTTAAATTCTTATAGATGATGACAACCCACTAGTTACTTATTTCATGCATTTCAGTAACATGGCTAGTAATTGAGTCCTTAGAATCCCTAAGTCTAGTAGAACCATTTCTAAATTTGGAGGAACCTTTAGGAATAGCAAAAAAAATCAAAATTGGCTAGAAATTTAGGGTCACTTCTAAATTTATCTATGTTTTTAATTATTTTTATTTAAATATAGAGAATAATTTTTTGACCTCCAACTAAGCCAGTTAAACACAATCAATCAAATGCCATTTATGTTGCTATTCCCAGCCATGAGAGGTAAAAATATCATCATTCAGGTCCTTCATATCCAAATCAAATCCTCATAAGGGGTGGCTACATTGGGTAGATGTTAAAAATAAAAAAAAGGGTAAATATAAAATTTGACCAGCAACAACAATCAAATTTTTAGACTTGAGACAATACTAGTTCCACTTAAGGTAGTATAAATCTAGTTGTTGATGACTTGAATTAAGATCTTCTTAGAGGTACATTCCTTGCTCAACTTTAGCATCTTGTTGCCTACCAAGTGATATATTCTAAAGGTATCCTACATAGGAAAAAGAACTCCATGTCATATCCCAAGCATGTTGTTAGTGAAAACATTATATTTTGAGCAATGAGAGAATCATACATATTTATTATAGAACCTTTCAATTCTTGTAGATAGAAATAAAATTCTAAAATGAATATCATCAAAAGAGGTCAATATACCAACAATAGTTCCACCTAAGCACCAAATTAAGAAGGCAGGATTATGCATAAGGGGTTGGACTCAAAATGTACTTGTAAAAAAATGGTGAATACTAATTGAAATCAAGGTGAATACTAAGAAAATAAAATCAATCATCTTCACACTAAAATTTGGGGAATTTGAATCCATAAAAAGTAAGGTTATCTTTAGGGAAATCTTGAACTATTAAATCACCTTATAACTTCATAAAGACACCACCAGTAGATCAAGCTCGAAAAGAAATTTCCAATGAGTAAAAATATGCCTATGTTTGGATATATATTGTGGCAAATTAACCCTAAGAAAAAAATGGTCCCAAAAATTTTAGGCGAATGCACCGATGTTGAGGGTTATCATATTCACCAATTTCCAATTTTTAAAATCCTAATACTTGCCCAATTTACAAATATTCACCAATGTGCATAATCCTATAATAAGGTAGTATAAATGTGGTTTCTAATGGATTGAATTAAAATCTTCTTGGAGGTACATTCCTTGCTCAACTTAAGCATCTTGTTACCTACCAAGTGAGATATTCAATGATATATTCTAAAGGTATCCTACATGGCACAAAGAACTCCATGCCATGTCCCAAGCATGTTGTTAGTGAACACATTATATTTTGAGCAATGAGATAATCATAGATATTTATTATAGACCCTTTCAATTCCTATAGATAGAAATCAAAGTCTAAAATAAATATCATCAAAAGAGTTCAAAATACCTATAACAGTTCCACCTAAGCATCAAATATAAGAAGGTAGTCCAAATCTAGTTGTTGATGGCTTGAATTAAGATCTTCTTAGAGCATTCATTATCATTTTTTACTCTTGTGTCCATTTGGGTTCGACTTTCCAGTGATTATACAAGAGTAGCTATATCTTCACAAATGCATTCTAGACACTACTCATAATGAAACAAACAATTAACTACCATCTACACAAAACATGTACTTGAATATGATTATACCGGTTGATGGTATTTATGTGTCCATGTAGTTTCAATAGGAAGTTTGCAAGAGGATTTGGATCTCTTGTAATACCTACTATTGATATTTAAAAAAATATCAAATTCATTAGATAGAGACAATGGGGGTTACATTGAACTCATGAAAAAATAATAATATCCAACTCAGTTTTAACACTTGTAGATTATTTTTCCCTCATCTTTGTGGTTCAATACAATCCTTCAAGTACAAGCATAAGGTCATTTCTTCTGCAAAATGGGAAACCTATTCCTTTTAGAAGTAGAAAGTGGACAATTAAAGAACTTGAGATTGTATAATAAGGAAAATTTGGTTTAAATACATGCAATCTATAGCTACCAAGGCTACCATCAAAATATTGACAAATTGAATCTTGATTCTTAGCATTACAAACAATTTATTTTGAATAATATATGGAATATTTTATCTTAGATTACTGGATGAAAACCAAGTTATTATTTATGAACAACAATGATCTATTGCACCTCTTACATGTAGAAAAGCAAGAAATAAAAAAAATTATATTATGTCCAAGAGTGACCAAAGGAGGTAAATGAAATTCAAATACCACATTCGGTTAGAATATGTAAGTACTAGGGAAAAAGGAACCCAAGGAGCTCAAAAAGTGACTATGAGATAAAATAGTATGAATATATATATATATATATATATATATATATATGGAAAATTCTGATTTCAAGTGCAATCCTTATTTACAAATATAGATGAATGGACAACCTAAGACCTCCATATAATGAGAAGATTTCTAAACATCCTTACCAACCCCAACCATCAAAGATAAGGTGAGAGGCTATCCTAACTAGCCAACCTCATACTCAGGATACCTACTCGCCTCAATCCTATCTTGGTTTCCCATTATTTGTAAACAATATTTGATTTAAGCCAGACAATGAAGGAGCCCAAAACATCCTTCATTTTGTCCATCTCATTATTACCTCTAAACAAGATTGTTTTCTCTTTGTGGGTGACATGCAAATTTAATTTCCAATAAAATTCATCCAAACATTGACCATGTATAAGGTCTTCAGTGTTAGTACTGATCAATGTGCCTTCAGCCACTAGGTTATCATTATGAATTTGAGTCAAGTAACAATCCCTTCTCTCAGTTTTATTGATTGGTGTCATTTTTAGTCCCTACATGGAAAATCAATAGCCTAGATAAATTCACTGCATAGAATACTATAAAAACTAAGTCAACCATTTTATATTTAAAAATAATATTTGTACCATTGATGACTCTAGCCTAGAAGGTATTGAGTAGTTGCTTGTGACTTGATCACCACCATCAATGTTGTGTCCACTTATTGGTCTTATCACCCATGTTAGAGATATGTTGTAGGGATTTTTTTCTATTAGTGATCTCAAATACATGGATGCTCCTTTTGAGGTCAAATTATGGTGTCTTTAAATGTAAATACCTCATGGCAAAGAAAATATTGCTCATCTAGGGGAATTGTACATCTTTGTACCATTTATGGAGATTTGGGGTAGTGGTATTAGCATCAATATGGGGATGTGATGGGCTAGTGGTCCTCCATGAAGGTGTATGACGATGAGATCCCTCGAAGCAAAAATTTTCCTTCTAAAATTTTGAAGCACGATTGGAGATAGTTTGATTGAAATCAATTATTTTATCCCTGATGCATTCCTTAGTCTGGTAGGTGTTTCTCATGGTAGTATTTCCCCATTTTTTCATAATCTTAGTTATCACCGCTAGATAGGTGGGACCAATTTCTTAATTTGGTTGGGTGTCCCTATACCAAATTTTTATTTTGGTCCTAATGCATTGTGGAACCTTACAATCTTACCAAAATATTGGTCATTTCTTTCACTCAGGGAGATTCGATCATTGGAGTTTTTTTTTTTGTCTTGGTCTATGTTTATTTAGAATTTTAGTTTGTGTAGTCCTACCTATACCTTCATCTAGTACTTGGGTATTTTGGTCTTAAACTGGGTATAGCCTTCAGAACTTAGGCCAAGTCGCCTTCCTCCACCCAAGTGTAGTGAGAATTCACTAAAATTTTACTTGTACAATTTTTGTATTGTAATATGGCTGGTCAAACTATGGATGCTTTTATAATTTATTTTATACCAAAAATTACAAGGATAATGACCATTTGTATGGGGTGACACATGAGGATGGAATAGGAGAATGTGCGTGGGAAAAAATATTGAATCAATATGGTGAATCAAGGTGACCACTCAACCACACCATGTATATCATAGATTGATATAAGTCTTGTTTTGAGGAAGTTTATGCATTGTGTAATGAAATGGTAGTTAAAATAGATAGTGGTGGATAATTTAATTTATAGAGGGATAGGATTCGATGGTAGAACTAAGTGTAACCTAGGAAGATAAGATAAATATCAATGATGGGAGTAGGTATGGAAAATACTTAAATAACATGTGTTTATGGTAGTAATACCCTATTAACAAGAATATTAAAAAATACCAATAAAGGAAATGAATGTATATTCATTGGAATGTGGGAATGAACTTGTGCCATTGAGGATGACTAGGTTATGAGAATCTTCTAAAATAATCAATAATTTGCTTTAAAGAGAGATTTCTCTATCTAATGAAGTCATAACACAACATATTCAAATCTACTATTTAAGTCAGAATCTTTTCTTTGTGATAAATCTGAATAAATTTATCTATAAAGGGGCTTTAGAGGAGGGCCATTTTTTCATAGGACTACCCAAATTGTCAAAAATTTTTAGAACATATCTCACTCATCCAAACTCGGATTGAGCTGAAATGTTGAGGGTAGATGCCTGAAAAACCCTAGAACGTCTCCACCAATTTTCATATCATTTGGAGCAACACAAATCCTAGCATATCCCTATGTGTGAATGAGAATTTTGGCAAGCAGCTATGAGAGGGTTTCATATGGGTTGAGTGCAAGCAACTCCAGAGGTTGGTTTTTAAGGCCTTCGGGCCTTAGAAGCCAATATTTTTGTGGTTTATGCTCAATATTTTAGTAGTAAATATTGTAGGGGATCCAAGATGGGTTAGGAATTTGTATTTCAATAGATCATACTATGGACTTGAGTGACACCTACTTCCAATTTTCTGCACAAAATAAAAGTGAAAACCATACCTTTCCATGATATCTAGGGCAAGGATTAAAGAGATCACGAAACAAGTTTCAAGCAATTGATCAAAAAATGACTCATATCTCAAGTGAATTTGGTGCTAAGGTGCACCCAAAAAATAATTCTACTGTGAAAACCCTTTTCAAGGGTAAGAATTTTGAAAACTCAGCCCCAAAAATAAATTTTAGGGATGCCCTCCATGGTGGATAGCCTTAGCCCAATTGTAATATCAATCTTAGGGATTCCCATAAACCTCTAAGAATGCCCAATATTGATCCTAGGAAAATGGATTCAGGATTTCTTAAAGCAGTTGATGGAACTCCTATTGTTAAGCTTGATATGGGTAACATTCAGACTGGCATTGAAGATTTGGAAAAAAGAGGACTAATTTGTCGGTTTGTGGGTTTTCGTTCGAGCCTATCTGCTTTCAAATTTTGGGCTACAAAAATTTGGAAAACTAAAGGTGAGTTACAAATATCTATTTATCCAAATGGTTATTTTCTTGTTTTATTTGCTAATAATGAAGATAAAGAGAAAATTTTTCAAGGGGGTCCTTGGTTTTTTGAAAGG
>JAQPPZ010007828.1:0-13808 GCA_028583015.1 Wollemia nobilis | reverse complement strand
TTGGAAGTAGTAGGGGCGCATCTATACGGTGAAAAGGATCGTGAAATTTGGAGGGAGGCCCTGAAAAATTTGTTAAATGTTAAAAAAAGAAAAGTGTATAATACTCTCAAAATCAGCTATGATGCTCTTCCTTGTAAAGAACAGCGCATGTTTTTGGACATCGCTTGCTTCTTTCTTGGTCACTTGCATTTATCTAGTACTACATATAATATGGATTTTTATGTTAAACTCTGGAAAGATCTAAAATGTAGCTCCCCACGTACATGCCTTAGAAATCTTGAAAGGAAGTCCCTTATTAGAATTGATGATGTTAGGAACTATTGGAGGGGTTCAATTTTTTGGATGCATGACCATTTAAGGGACCTGGGAAGACAAATAATCGAAGAGGAGTCCTTAAACAACCCAGCTAATCGCAGCAGATTGTGGTGCCATGAGGATTTAGTTAGTGTGAGGGCTCAGACACAGGTAATATTTTGCAGTGTTAATAGCCATAAATTATTTTTTATTTAATCACAATGAATGTGCAAACCACGTGAATGAATGTGCAATGTACTGATAAGATTCTTTATTATAATCAGGGAATGCCAAACGTCGAAGGACTTGTGATGAACGTCAGTTATCATCAAACATATTGTTCAACATATCCTTGGGCATTACTGCCGAATATTAAATTCATGTTTGTTAGTAACCTATGTCAAAAAGGGTGTACAAATATACCCCCAAATCTAATATTTTTGGTTCTGTGGAATTGTCGATCCCTCGAGGATGAATCAACTCAGGAGGATGGATCAGCTTCAGAGACACAGCCTATTTCCTTTAATTTGCCAAAAACAATAGGTCAACTCAAGTTCCTGCGCTTCCTTGATATGAGTGGGAATTGGATGGTCCATCTTCCCAATGAAGTTGGAGAACTATTCAATCTGGAAGAGTTATATTTGTCTCAGTGCCATCTAATAGAGCTTCCTCAAAGTTTGGGTAATCTTATCAAGCTGAAAGTTCTTGACGTCAGTTTCAATAATATAAGCAGTTTTCCAGCAAATTTTTATCAGCTGAAAGCAAACGGAATCGTCGAACTTGAGGAATTGTCGGCCCTTCCAAGTAGTCTCATTGAAAACAATCTCTGCTGCTGTAAAAATCTGCAGAAGATGTCCAGCATTTCTCATCTGAAAAAACTGGAGGTCCTTGATGTCTCTGAGTGCACAAGTCTCACGAAACTTCCATCGTTGGACTCCATGCATTCTTTAAGAAACCTCAAACTAAAGAATTGTAAGGAGCTTCAAGAATTGCCTGCTCTTCCAGATAGTCTCAGTTGTCTGAGTCTTAGTGGCTGTCACAAGCTGCAAGAAGTCCCCAGCATTTCTCATTTGAAAAAATTGGTGGTCCTTGAAATCTCTGAGTGCACGAGTCTCACGAAACTTCCATCCATGGACTCCATGCATTCTTTAAGAGACCTCAAACTAAAGAATTGTGAGGAGCTTCAAGAATTGCCTGCTCTTCCAGATAATTTCAGCTATCTCAGTGTGAAGCTGGAAGAAGTGTTAAACTTTTCTCTTATGGATACATTGGAGGTCGATCTCGCTCGGTGCATAAGTCTCACGAAACTTCAAGAAGTGTCCAGCTTTTCTCATATGAAAACATTGGAGGTCGATATTTCTGGGTGCACAAGTCTGACGAAACTTCCATCGATGGACTCCATGCATTATTTAAGAGACCTCAAACTAAAGAATTGTAAGAAGCTTCAAGAATTGCCTGCTCTTCCACATAGTCTCAGTTGTCTGAGTCTAAGTGGCTGTCACAAGCTGCAAGAAGTGCCCAGCATCTCTCATTTGAAAAAACTGGAGGTCCTTGATGTCTTTGACTGCACGAGTCTCATGAAACTTCCATCGATCGACTCCATGCATTCTTTAAGAGACCTCAAACTAAAGAATTGTAAGGAGCTTCAAGAATTGTCTGCTCTTCCACATAGTCTTAGTTGTCTGAGTCTTAGTGGCTGTCACAAGCTGCAAGAAGTGTCCAGCATTTCTCATTTGAAAAAATTTGAGGTCCTTGATGTCTCTGAGTGCACGAGTCTCACGAAACTTCCATCCATGGACTCCATGCATTCTTTAAGAGGCATAAAAATAAAGAATTGTAAGGAGCTTCAAGAATTTCCTGCTCTTCCAGATAATTTCAGCTATCTCAGTCTTTATGGCTGTATGAAGCTGCAAGAAGTGTCCAGCTTTTCTCATAGGAAAAAAATGAATTTTTTTTCTCGCTGGGTGCACAAGTCTAACAAAACTTTCATCGTTGAACTCCATGCATTCTTTAAAAGACTTAAAATTAGAGAGTTGTGAGCAGATTAAAGAATTGCCTGCTTTTCCAGATAGTCTCAGTTGTCTCAGTCTTGGTGCCTGTTACAAGCTGCAACAAGTGTCCAGCATCTGAAAAAATTGGAGGTCCTTTATGTCTCTGAGTGCACAAGTCTCACAAAACTTCCATCGTTGGACTCCATGCATTCTTTGAAAAAAATTAAATTGATTGATTGTGGTATTTGGGAATTGCCATATCTACCAGATACTATTCTTGATCTCAAAGTTAGAAGCTGCTACAATATACGAAAGCTCTCCAGCCTGTCTCATATGACAAAGTTGAAGGCCCTTGATCTGTCGTACTGCACAAATCTTACTAGACTTCCACAATTGAGCAGCATTCTATCTTTAAGAAAGCTCAAACTAGACTATTGCTCGAATCTTGAGGAATTACCTCCTCTATCCAACTTTATCATTCTCAGCACAAATGGTGTCTTACCTCCTCTTTCCAAATGTATCAATCTCAGCATAAATGGTGTCTTGACAGGGTACGCTTCTCCACTCATCACTACATATAAAGGGAAACGCAAGAATCCAGAGCCAGAGGACATAACAGCCTTCCCCAGTCCAAAGCGTCTTCATGTATCAGAAGTTAACGAAGGAGGGACTAGTTCCGCCCAGGAGTATATGGATCAGGATGGACAAGGAGAATCCTCTTTTCCTCCTCCACCAAATAGGAATAATTGTAGCTGATCCATTTTACAGATCAGCAGTTCCCAGGGCATACAAACAAGGCCTAAAGTTCCGCACATGAGGCGCCCTGATTATTAAGTGGGTGATCAATGGGGAATTTTTGACAGATTGGTGCAAAGAAAATTAATCAGGAAAAATCAATCATGAGGCAGGTTCGTGCTTTAGCACGCAGCATTCACGACGACTTTATACAAAGCAGGGTTTTTACTTACAGAAGATGTGGTGCATTTACAAAGAAGCTTTGTGTTCCCAAAGACCAGTTTGAAAGGGAGGTGAATTGCTGTAGTACTCAAGGTAATTCTTATTGAGTCTCTCTGACATGCATGTTAGTTTGCTATTGCGCGTTTGAAGAAGCCAAATTTTAATTTGTTGCCTGAGCAATTAAGTTAGTTTACCGTTGGATAATGTAGAGAGCCTTCTGATTTTTTTTTTTTCAAAGGATGGGTTTGATAACGTAGAGAGCCTTCTGATTTTTTCAAGGATGGATAGTTTGATACTGTAGAAAGCCTTCTGAGGTTTTTCAAGTATGGGTTGTATGAGGAACATGGTTATGGTCTCAAAGTAGAATGTTTTCAAATTATTGAGAATTTGATGGTTTTATCGACTGAAAAGTTCAAAGTAACCAACTTTTTCCATGAGTTGAAAATATAAATTTATATTTAGTGATTGTTATTGCTTGGGATTAGAGTTTGAACGAATAGAATTTTTGGACGGAGTTCTGATATAGAATATTTGGTGGACTTTTGTTTATATGAAATACGTTTTTATGGACAATTCTTTCTTTACAGTTTGGAGGATCCTTAAATTTATAACGCAATAAATATCCATACACTAGAAATGTAGCTACCTATTTATTTGTATTTTTCCTCCTCTAACTGGTCATTTAAATTCACCTATTGCCCTCTCCCTAATAATTCACTTCCTAGCTTTGTTTGGTGGAGCATGCCCAATCAACACTCAATCACATTCATATTGAACTTGGTTTATTTAATCACTTTACATAAAATTTAACTGTAAAAAATCAAATTACAAATTTAAAAATGTTGAGTCAAATGTCATGTCATAAGTTATTTTCTATATTTAAATAAAACAAAATTTGAGAGATGATCGAATTTGTGATAAGTCCTATTTGTAATAAATTGTCTAAATATGTTGTACACTATGTTTGCAACCATGTATTAAATAACAAAAATCTATCCAATATTTCTATTATATGAGTTTTTTTAATGCATCTATAATCCCATGTATAATTAAAGCTTGAAGGAATACCATGCCAAAGGTTATTTGAATTCATAAATAAGAAAAAATCATGCATTGATTTACACTATCCAGAAGTACCACCCCTTTTATCCAAAGGGAATAGAACTATATGAAGTACTCCCTAAGAATCCATAGATCATAATTATGAAATATCATTGTATTTGAAAAAATATGTTGCATTCCTTCCAACATCTTTCATGAGGAGTAACTATAGTTGGAGCATATATATTTACAACACATAATTAATATTTTTTCCTTTATTGCAAAATAGACAAATAGCTTGATTAATTTTTATTTATAATAATCCATCCCATTTGTGTTTGTCATATATTCTCACAATACCCCTAGAAGTTCCTATAGAACCATACAATCCCTCATCTTCCAAATATTTATGAATCCTTATATTCCTCATAACTTAGTTTTGTTTCTTGTATTAAAATAAACTTAACACTATAAAAATTATTAATTTCTTAATAACTCTTTTTCAGGGATCATAATCATATTGCTAATATTCCACTATATAGTTTAATATAGTTTTCATCATAACTTTTTATGTCTATTTGTAGGCCTGATCCCACTTCTTGTTAATGCATGTGATATTTATTTTTATTCTCTCAAAACAATATCACTTTGAGTTCTATTTTCTCTTTCTCATTGCTTTGAGGGTCTTCCTCTATTTTTTATTCCCCCCAACACATTCATTTTCATCAACACCTTCTACTTTTCCATATTGTTCATAATTAGACTTATATTCTAAAGGTTTATGCCATTCAAGAAAATATGAAGTGCAAGGAATAGCCTCATAAATGCTTTCTTATTTATGTTACCTAAAGATCCTAACATGCAAGAATAATCCTCTATAATATTTTCTTTCTTATGCTACCTTGGAAACCCTGAATTGATATGGATATCTTCCATGTTCTTTTCTTTATCATGTTGCTATAGAAAACCTAAAGTGCAATGGATATAGTCTACACTATATTTCCATTTATTACAATGAGAGGAATTTATATTACTTGAGAAAAATGAATATGATTTACCTGGATTAATCTTCACATTTTATTTCCTCATTTGCTTTAAGAGTTGCATCCCCATCTTTCTTCACACATTTGATTCCTTAAAAATTTGAACTTGCACATTGTATTTTCTCGTCTCCTATACCCTCTATTTATTTTTCTGATTGATCTAAGTAAATTGCAATGATCTTCACCATTTGACAATAAGAGAGGGGCTTTATTTGACACTTTGTTGAGAGTCAAATTTCTTGATTTGACCTAGATTTTAAGATGGTGTGATTTCATTGCTTCATACTAAAGTTTATCTCATAACCAAAATATTTTATCTCTTTCTCCATCAATTTTACTTTGTAATTTCTTTTACTGTGTTCAATATCATAACATTTGTGACATCAAAACATAATGTTTTCATAGTCCACTTTATTGAGCCTATTCACTTCATTCAAAATCAATCGTGAGTGGCAAAGATTTTTAAATATCCATTGCAACAAATATATAGGTGAACACAAAACACCTTTGCTCCTTAGTAGTTGACCCTTCCTAGATGAACTTCCTTGGAGTATTCAAAATATTATTATAATATAGAAGTCAAAAAAACCTATTCCACACTAAAGTCATCTTAATAGTTTTCATTTCCATAGAAACTTTCTCACTAGATGGTCTTAAATATAATACACCTATCCCCCTAGATCATGGGCAACCACCTATTATTTTATCTTTAATTTCTAAACTAAATATGATGTGGAAAAACTATTTCAAAAGAAAAGTAATGAAGTAATTGGAATTTAATTCTCATTTCTACTTGATCCAATTTAAAATCATCAAAAAATGGTAGTTATTATTTGTGGAATTTATAACTCTCTAGTTTTAAGAACCATTATGCTATGCTTGATCATCTCATACCTGATAATCACTTATGATGTAACATCTACTACCCATATAGGATTTGCCATATAATTTACTTATCCTCTTGTCCCTAATTAAAGCATTCATACTTCTTGTTAGGGCATCTTTACTTCTCATTAGACCTTTGAAAAATGATATTCTTGACATGCTACCTAGATCTTTCTCATAAGAATCCTTTAATTTCTCAATTTTCCAAAGGATTCAAGATGATAAAAATTGATGCTTGTTACTTGCTCGTAATTTCAACATTTATTTGCTATATAAAATAAGAAAATATCAAACTTGTTTGTAACTTACACTCAAAATATTGTAAATTATAAAATAAAAATAATTAATTTTTATAAAACATATTTCGTCTTTGGCTCTTCTACGGGAATTTAAAATAAACATATGACTTATACTTGTTCTGGGAAATAGACAAAGGTTTTGGCTTTGGCTCTTCTACGGGAGGTTCAAGGTTCTCACCAGGGCAAGTGTGAGGAGGTGAGTGTGTATGGTTGTGTGTTTGGCCCCTATTAATAAGTTCAACTCTCATCTTTATGAAAGGTCATAGTTGGAATAGAAATACCCAACCCTAAGTATGTTGGTTGTAAGGATTTCTCACACTAACCTAAAAAAACATATAATTAAAAATTTATTTAAAATATATTTTTATAAAAAAATATAATATTTATTTTAAATTTTATATTCAACGTATATTACCATTAATTATCAATTTAGAATCATTACACCCTGACCCCTTAAACTTCGCATTTTTATTTTATATAACATCCTTGACAAGCATGGCCTTATAAAAATATGTGCATCTACATCTTCAAATAAAAGAAATCCACAAATTAAAACTAAGATTTCCATGAATTTCTTTTGCGTTAAGGATGACTTCTTTGGTGGGTGACATCTCTTTGCAGGCAGAGTGGAGAGTGTAGGGTGGGAACACTACCCTACACCGAACACTACCAAACAAGAAAAAAACAAGACGATTCTTCTCCATGGTGGAAACACGCAACACTAATATTCTACTTTTTGGTTCCTTTTACGAAGCACATCAAATATTCTTTATCCTTTTCCCTCTTTCTTATAATATATTTTATTTACCTTTATTGTTTTATTAATTAATTTAATAATTATATATAATATTGATAAAATTTAAATATTTGATTTAAATATTAATTCAAATGTTTATAAACTTTTAAAAAATAGCATAACAGTTAATCAGTGGTTGGAGTATTCAAAACAATTGTATCAGCGTAGTAATTAGAAAGAACCAAAAGGAGACACCCCTTATTATCACTATCAAGAAAGAACTTTTCACAAATGAAGACATTATTCAAGGGATAAAAAAGTTAGCAATAGGTAAAGCCTGTGACATAGACAATCTTCAAGCAGAGCATATAAAATGTGGGTAGATATTTTGGCACCGCAGATCAAAGAAGTTTTCAATGATGTCATACAAAATGGTTTCCCTACTGAGTGGACAACTAGCTTGACCATTCCTTTGTTTAAAAGTGGAGATGTAAATAATCCCTCAAACTATAGAACTATCATGATCAACCCTCTCTTTGCAAAGTTGTTTGGGAGTATGATAGAGCGTAGGATCGGTATATGGGCAGACAAAAAGGGAAAGAGAGGAAAGGGACAAGAAAGTTTTAGGCCCAAGCACTCAACTATTGATCATTGTATCACACTCAGACACATACTGAAAAAATATGGAACAAAAAAGAGGAGGTTTTATGTTGTTTTGTAGACTTTAAAAAGGCATTTGACACAATGCCAAGGAAAAAATTATGGAGCAGAATGGAAGAGCTAGAGGTTCTAATTCACTACAGGGTAGCAGTTCACAGATTATATGAGCATGTAAAAGCTAGAATCATAACACATGAAGGGTTATCTGAATGTTTTGGTAGTGACATAGGTGTAAAACAAGGTTGCCCTCTATCTCCTACCTTATTTGGGTTGTACATTGACACGTTAGAAGAATGAATACACAAATTTGGGGGAGAGGGTGTGCACTTAGCCAAATATGTGGTAAAACTCCTCATGTATGCAGACGATGTAATTCTTGTGGCCAAAACAGCCAAAGATCTAGGTGATCACCTTCGAGCTCTAGAACTCTTTTGTAAGGAAGTTGGGATGCACATAAACATAAGCAAAACAAAAATCATGATTTTTTCAGCAAAAAAGAAGAAGCAACAACTCAAATTTCAGTTTGCAAGAGAACCACTTGAGGTAGTAGTAGAATACAAATACCTGGGCATAAACTTTCATGACAAACTCAATTGGAATACATGGAGGATTAAAAGAACTCAAAGCGGTTGGAGAGCACTGTATGTAATTCAAAATAGATGTAGGAATACCGAGCTGTGGGATTGGAAGACCACCAAGGTTTTATTTGGCCTACTTGTTACACCTGTTTTGTTGTATGGTTACGAGGTGTGGGCTAGTGGCACAACAAAGGCAAAATGGAGGCAAATAGAAAGGATTCAAAAATATCTGATCACAAATTTTCTCAAAATTAAGGCCACAACCTCTTATGAAATTATTCTAGCTGAAACTGGAATGTTTCCTTTAGAAGCAATTGCTATGCCCAAGATGTTATGTTATTTGAAAAAAACAAAAAACATGAAAAATGACAGATGGCCAAGGGCAGCTAAGGACGAAGAGTTGCATAGGCGAAAGAACACATAGATGAAACAAAATCAGAAATGGATGAAACGTTGGGAAATCAACATAAATGAATGCCCAAATTTCAACAAAGACATCAAAAGCTATGTGAATGAAAAGTTTAGAAGTAGAATGTGGAAAAATGCAAGCAGGAAAAGACAATATTATATTGCAAAGTTTAACCCAACATATTATCACAAGGAAAAAACATATATAGGCGTTGAAATCAAGTGGAAGGAAAAAATCCTCATTGCTCAGATAAGGACTAGCTCTCATAGGCTTAGATGTGAAACATAGAGATGGACAACTCCCAAAGAACAATGGAAAGAAAGGATATATACTTTATGCAGCATAGGGGCAGTAGAGATAGAGGAACACTTCATCTATAAGTACTCGAGTTTTTCAAACATCCATGACAAATACAAAGAAAAACACTTGAAAACGGATATATGACAGTGTAATTTGAAAACAGTAAAATAAAAAAAGTTGGGGAATTACTAACCCAAATCAATAGTTGTATTAAAGATATTAAAAATATTAAAGATCATATAATATGATTTGAGCCGGACGGAAGTAATTAAAATCTTTCATTTCATCATTTCATTTCCCTCTCTCAGCGTTGAAGCATTTCACGTATGACGTAATAAAATAAAAAGAGAGGAAGAAAGCATGACTACCCTCCTATTCCTAACTTTTTCATTAATTCTTTGCGTGTTTTCCAGTCTATCTGTTCTTTATTCCGTCTATCCGCGTTGGAGCATTATAGATATGACGTATAAAAGAGAGGAAGAAAGCAGGACTATCCTCCTATTCATGACTTTTTAATTTATTCTTTGCGTGTTTTCCACTCTATCTGTGCTTCATTCCGTCCATCCCGTCTATCCGCGTTGGAGCATTACAAGCACGACGTATGAAAGAGACGAAGAAAGCAGGACTACCCTCTAGCATTGAAATTAAAAATGAAAGAGACGAAGAAAGCAGGACTACCCTCTAGCATTGAAATTAAAAATGAAAGAGACTAAGAAAACAGGACTACCCTCTAGCATTGAAACTATTTAATTTATTCTCTGCGTGGCGCCAAACAAGAAGAAAAAAACGAAACAGGACCTCAAAAAAAATGCCCTTCCGGTCCTTCCAACGAAAATACACCACATTTTCTTGCTGCTTTCTAATGCTTTACACTTGTGGCATCCTCTCTCCTTATTGTCCTTTCTCTTTATCATTCGTCTAAGCTACTTGTCACACAAATACGTTAGCTCTCTCTGCATTGCTTGCTTTTTCTCAATCCGCTCAAAAAAGGGAAAAAACGAAAAATTACAAATTTTCCGATTGCAGACATGGAGGGTTGTTCAAGTACCAGCGCCGAGACCTTCAAGCATTACAAGCCTTCCCCGGCACAGCACCATAAACGATATCATGTATTCCTAAGCTTCAAAGGCATGAACGTCAGGAAGACTCTCGTAGATCACCTCTTCGAGTCCCTCTCCACTGCAGGATTTTGTGTATTCCTTAGCAACGAGGAATCAGAAAAGGGAGAAAATGTTGAGGTCGGCTTAGGAGAGGCCATTAGAAATTCCACAGTCCACATACCCTTATTTTCTGCTGATTATGCCAGCTCGGCACGATGCCTCGACGAGCTCTCCCTTATCTGGACTTGCAAATCCACGTGTACAATCATCCCCTTGTTTTACAATGTGGAACCTTCAGATGTGAGGTACCCTGACAAGAAAGGCCCTTATGCTGAGGCATTTCAGAAGCACAGGGAAGAAGGCAGAAGCGAAAAGGAAATGGATGCGTGGAAGAAGGCGTTGCATGAAATATCTCTTCTCTCTGGCTGGTCCCTTGCAGAAACCGCTGGCGGGTAAAAATGCTTTTCCAGCTACTCTTTTGTGTTTTGCATTTTGTTATCATGATTATTCTACTTGAAACTATTTGAAACGTATCAATCTCCTGAGTGCTGCATATCTTGATTTTTTTACATACCATGAACGACTGTAATGGACTGACTCGCCAAACTGTTTTGAACACGCATCTACCATCATAGTTTGACGTGCTATAACTCATAATTATTTCGCATAAATTGTATCCTATGACGTTCAAATTCCAAATAAACCCAAACAAATTAAACTTAAACATAAACTTAACCCAAACAAATTAAATGCGGAAAAATTCTGAGGATCTATAGACAGGCCCTGTTACAGGCTGACAAACATAGGCGAAATAAACTAGGGTTTGTATTATTAAACAGGGGAGGGAGCAAAAGGGGGAACTGGCTCTGTGGAGCCTTACATTTGCGGCAACTGCCGCTTGCGGAATAAACTCCAAAACCAGAACTTAGAAATGACTCCTGCTGAGCGATTACAACTGCGGACATTGCCGCCTGATCTCAACTGCAGTGCGGACTGCTGGGCAAACAAACAGATCTGCACCGCGACAGAGAAGGGTCTCGCTAACCGCCGGGGACGGTTCTGCGCTAAGGAGCGAGCAAGAACCCCGAACCCTTTCCCGTGCATGCAACTGCGGCAAGGCTTGCCGTCGGATCGCCTGCACAGCTGGTGTGCAGGGAAACTGGGCTGCTGCCCAGAATACCGAGATCGAGCTCTAGGTCTCCATTTATAGTTGCAGGGGGTCTGAGGCTGACTTGGCGCGACTCCCGAGGCCAGCCTGGAGGCATACGGATTTCACCTGCTCCCTCAACTTCGCCCATACTTCCTCTGTCAGACGGGACATCCCAGCGGCGGTGACAGAGTACGGGATTTGGATTAAACAATATTTCTAACAGCCTCCCTTAATCCAAATTCCTCAAAAAAAAAAACTTTGGAAAATTTCAACCTACGCACTGCGCCCCCGAAGTCGGACTTCGGCAATTCTTCGTGCACAGTCCGCACTGCGCAGCGACTAACGAAATTCGCTCGGCGACACACAGACTTCGCTCGGTGACACACTTCGCTCGGCGACGAACTTCGCTCGGCGACAACCAGACTTCGCTCGGCGACACACTTCGCGTGTGAAGTCTGTTACTCCTCGTGCGCGCGGTGACGAACGCCCTTCGCGTGCGACGTCCGATTATCGTCCTGCTCCCGGCGCAGTCCGTCCATCGACGACTGACGACGAGTGGAAATCAAAACGTTCCTTGGCTGCCGTGCGCCCTGCGCAGTCCGAACTGTCGGACTTCGGCAATTAACTGACGGAGTGTGCAAGCGAAGCTCGCGTTGGCCCCCGTTTGCACTTCGTTGTTTGCTGTTCGGACTTCGGCCGCGACAACCGACTGCGCCCGACGCTGTTGACAGACTTCGCCCTTTCTCCCAGCGCAGTCCGTACTTCGCTCCCGAAGCTTGGAGTTGGCCCCTCCCGAAGCTTGGAGTTGGCACCTCCCGAACTTGCTGCCGACTGCACCAAACCCATGTTGCCCTCCATCAGCATTTCATGGCTGCTCTCCATGCAGAATCTCCCGACCTCGCCTGCTGTCACTGTCTCCTCGCTCTGATACCATGTTAGAAACATAAACTTAACCCAAACAAATTAAATGCGAAAAAATTCTGAGGATCTATAGACAGGCCCTGTTACAGGCTGACAAACATAGGCGGAATAAAATAGGGTTTGTATTATTAAACAGGGGAGGGAACAAAAAGGGGGAACTGGCTCTGCGGAGCCTTACATCTGCGGCAACTGCCGCTTGCGGAATAAACCCCCAAAACCAGAACTTAGAAATGACTCTTGCTGAGCGATTACAACTGCGGACATTGCCGCCTGATCTCAACTGCAATGCGGACTGCTGGGCAAACAAACAGATCTGCACCGCGACAGAGAAGGGTCTGCTAAACTGCCAGGGACGGTTCTGCGCTAAGGAGCAGCAAGAACCCCCGAACCCTTTCTGTGCGTGCAACTGCGGCAAGGCTTGCCGCCGGATCGCCTGCACAGCTGGTGTGCAGGGAAACTGGGGCTGCTGCCCAGAATACCGAGATCGAGCCCTGGGTCTCCATTTATAGTTGCAGGGGGTCTGAGGGTGGCTTGGCGTGACTCCCGAGGCCAGCCTGGAGGCATACGGATTTCACCTGCTCCCTCAACTTCGCCCATACTTCCTCTGTCAGACGGGACATCCCAGCGGCGGTGACAGAGTACGGGATTTGGATTAAACAATATTTCTAACATGGTTGCTATAGAACAAAATTAACAAAAAAGTTCATTTTTATGTTTTTATTTTCTTAATAATTATTTGGGCATCTTGAGTGCAGATATGAAGGTAGGCTTGTCAAGCTTCTTAAAACATTGAACATTAATTCCATATACGTTGCCAAACACCCAGAGGGGCTGTCAGCTCGTGTGGAGGAGGTGACAAGGTTGTTGGACATGAACAGCCATAGTCGTCCTGTGCTCGGTGTAGCCATTTGGGGTATGGCGGGTTTGGGTAAGACCACGCTCGCAAAAGCTGTTTATAATAGTATTCATAGAGAGTTCGAAGCATTTTGTTTTGTATCTGATGTTCGAGCCTCAACAAAGGAATTTAAAGGCCTTTTAAATTTACAAAAGCAGATTCTTCAGGACTGGTGAAGGTCGATGAAGCAGAGTTGATGAAGTTGCATCATGTTGATAGTGGCAAAGTTAAAATGGAAGATCTTTTGAGATCCATAAAAGCATTAGTCATTTTAGACGATGTTGATGACGAAGAACAGTTAGATGCTTTAATTGGAGATGGTGTGAATGGTTATTGGTTTGGAGCAGGAAGCAGAATCATTATTACCACGAGAGATTCTGAGGTGTTGACACGTCAAATTCATGTGATTCAATATCCTATGAGAGGACTTAATCCTAAGGAAGGTTTGAAATTATTCAGTTGGCACGCTTTCATGAGGACCGCCCCAACTCAAAGGTACGAAGATATTACAAAAGAAATTGTAGATGCATGTCAAGGTCTCCCTCTGTC